>FTLJ01000179.1:0-105550 GCA_900155495.1 Porogramme epimiltina | reverse complement strand
GCGTCGGAGGGCATGACGAGGGGAGGCGGGGGGAAGTGGAGCGAGGGGGAGGGCGAGGGCGGGGAACGAGGAGACAGGGGGAGGAGGATGAGAGAGCGAGTGAGCAAAAGCTTGCACGATGGGCGCGAAGGGCTTGCCCAGACCGGCGCAGTGTCCCGGCATCTCCCCCGCGCGGAGTGCCACTTTCGCGCTCCGCCCAAACTTGACGGCTGCTGGGCCGTGCCGACCCACGCGGACGCCTTCCCCGCATGGGCGCAGTGCGGGCGCTGCGGCAAATGACTCAGACGAGACGACGACTCGACGGAGACGGACACAGGGACACAGGCTTGACTGCCTCGCTCGCTCACAGCCAGGCACAGGCCGCACACACTCTCCAGTACTCTCCCAACGCACCCCAATGAATTCGTGTTGTACAAGTAAACCGGAGGCCGCGAAACCGTCCTACTCGGCAACGGTAGTATCATATTCGAGCGTCGTCCCCGTGTAACAGGCATAGGAGAGCAATAGGCGTAGTACATGGAATATGTCATGGCACTAATCATAGAGGAGCGCAAAAGGCGGATGCGTCAAGCCATGCACTCGTTCCATCTAGTAGCCGAGCTGCGCCAGCTTTTCGAAGGATGGTGTTGCGTCCACAAGGGCCTTTTGGCGCAGCTTGAGGGCCGCGGTCTGTGTCCGCCCCAATCAACACAAGAACAGCCCAAAACACGAACTCCTGCTCACCTTGCGCTCGTGGAAGGCCAGGGCCTTGACCTTCCTCTTCTCCTCCAGACGGTCAACAACGTCCTTGTAGCCCCAGCCGACCTCGTGGGACAGACGCTACAACGCGATATCGTTTGATAACGTGTCCCGTGTGCATGATACGTGAAAGACGCGACGTACCTTGACCGTGCAGTACTTCCGGCCAGGCTTCAACCGCAATACCCTGAGAGCCTCAGGGACGACCATGCGCTTCTTGCGATCGTAGGGAGGGGGGACGCCCTCAAAGAGCTTGAGGCGCTCAAGAGCAGCCGCGCCGCGGGCAGTCTTGTGAGGGACCATGCCGCGGATGGCCCTGTAGAGAATCTTGGAGGGGGCGCGGTGGTGGAAGGGGCCGGACTTTTTCGGGTTGACGATGTGGCGTTTGTGGAGGAAGTTGTGGTACCGCAGCTGCACCAGTATTTTGAGTCTTGCGTTCATTGTATACAACGTCTGGCATACTACACACCTTGTTGCGGAAGAAACTGCCGGAAATGTTGATCTCCTCGCACCGGACGACGACAATCTTCTGGCCGTTGAGAATTTGCTTCGAGATAATCGAAGCAAGACGGCCGAGAAGATGGCCCTTGCCGTCAATGACGATGGGGGTGGAGGAGAAAGTGGCCATGGCGGGTCTATAATAGAGCGTGCGGGAGAGTAGAGAACGCGAATGAACACGGGAAGTTGGTGGAAACGATGGAGGGCACGAACCTTGAGGTAGGTGGAGGAACAGAAAGCGTGGTACGGCGTCAGCAAGAAGCCAACTCTGATACTTGAGTCTCTCACCTTGACGATCTTGCTGCAGTCGGTATGTAATGGCTGCCGGAGACTGGTACGCAGTGACAGCCACCGTGACTGCTGCTGCATAGTTTTTCGGCTTCTGCCGGAACCCTCTCTCAGCCACCGCAACGAGCGTCTAACCTCTCGATCTGGCCTTGGCCCTTGTCTCTCTGGCTTCG
This sequence comes from Porogramme epimiltina, assembly GCA_900155495.1. NCBI lineage: Eukaryota > Fungi > Basidiomycota > Agaricomycetes > Polyporales > Polyporaceae > Porogramme > Porogramme epimiltina. The sequence goes on along the minus strand of FTLJ01000179.1, from coordinate 103,853 downwards.
CCTTCTCTTCGGACTCCTTTGAGCCATCTCGACAGACACTTACACTATGTACGCACCGACTTGCTCTCCCCTCCACGCTGTACCTACACACACCTCCGCCACCTGAAACTCCTGGATCTTCCACCTGTGCCTTGGGTTATATTGCTCGCCAGGATCGTTGACCCAGGCTGGTATTCAGGTCACCCTCGTGTTCTTGTCGTTTCCATGCATATTCTGTACTGTTACGTCTATACGGAAAACATTTACTGATTCATCATTCATCGTGCCCTGTACGCATTTTATAGTATCTGTGGTGCGGCCATGACCGTAATCTAGCGGTCGACATGAGTATATGTTCTCAGCCTAAGCCAACTAGTGCAGCCCTCTATATGTGCCAGTAGAAGCTTAAGAATATAATCTATGTACAAAGAAGTTGATCCCTATAATATGGCTGATTCTTACTTCGTTACTGCTGTTCGACCACATGCGTCTAGCCAATGGGAGGCAGCCCGTTGGCTGGCACTGAAGCGGTCATGCACGTGATCGCGCGTCAGAGCGAGTCGGCGAATTCCGGCGGAGGCGTCGACGTGTGTCGGTTTCTGAGCTCTGGTGACCGCGTTCCTGCTCCTCCTCCCCAAAACCACAGACATGTTCCGCATCGCCGCCCGCAACTTTGCTTCTCGCAACCTCGGCGTTGCTGCACGCTCGGTCGTCACTCCCCGTCTTGCGCTGGCCGCGCGCACGCAGTGGGTTCCTCGCGCAGCGTACTCTGCTGCTGCAGGGTTGTCAAAAGAGGATATTACAACGCGTGTCCTCGACGTGCTGAAGTCTTTTGAGAAGGTTGACGGCTCAAAGGCAAGTAACTTCAATCTCCTAGCAGGCCATGCATTCGTCGTGCAGACTCTGACGTGTCCTATTAGCTCACCACTACCGCCGCATTTGCGGAGGACCTCGGCCTCGATAGTCTCGATGCGGTCGAAGTTGTTATGGCTGTAGAGGAGGTCCGTCATGTGTGCCTTCAGTCTCCTGTCGCAGCTGCTCAAGTGACTACAGGAGTTCGCCATCGAAATCCCCGACGCGGAGGCAGATGAGATTAAGACTGTGCAGCAAGGTGCGTATCCGTCCCAGAACCATTGACGGACCCTCTCCTAACCCAGGTTGATGCCGTCAGCCATTGACTACATTGCCAAGACACCGGAAGGTGAGATGCCCACGGTCGTTCCGTCCCTGAACATGCCGACTAACTATATTTTCAGCTCACTAGTCTGTAGTATCGATGCCCATGTACCGTTCTCCCGTCCTTTAATCGTAATCTCTGCTTCCGTTTCGTCGTTCCTTTATCTCAATTGCGAAACGGCATGGCAAGACTTCGGAGGTCGAGGCCTCTGTGCCCTGCTCAATACGGTTAGCACGGTTTGCAGAGAAGGAGAGAAGACTACTAGCAGAACTCACGGACTTCGCACGTCCTGTCGTTGCAGTATTACTTCGAAAACCTAACTGCTGGTGGTCGATTTACGTGGTGGTGTGGTTTGCGTGTGCATATGACCAACACGTCATCGTGTGTTGCTGGTATTTATTCACCCGTATCGACCAGTCCCCTTTCAGTGACCCGCCTGATCTTAGTGCTCATCTCATTCCATGTCTAAAACCGCCCCTATCCGACGCGTCGTCGTCGAAAAACCTCTCCTCCAAACCAACTGTTCACTAGGGGAAGGTAATATCTTTCATTCTGGTCTTCTCGTGTATGTTGTTCATGGGCACCATAGGTCCCCTGTACGATCCGGCGACGTCAACGTTGCATTTCTTGGACATCGAACAAAACAAGGTAAGATATTGGGAATTGTTACCACCGCTATAAACCTATATTATATCAGGTCTATCACTATAATGTGGTGTCGGGCTCGCTAGAATGCGAACAGTTCAAAGACGCCATTACCTGTTTGGCCCTTAGGAGCAACGGCAAGGGTGTAGGTGGCGTGCCGCCCACTGATATTGCTACGCTTCACTTACAAGAGCTACGATGTAGCTCGCCTGTGCGACAAGCGAAGGGTTTGCCGTTATCGAAGAGAAGTCCTCCCTACGCTACCTTGCGCAGCCCGTTCCAGAGCATTTCAAGCCGTACACCCGGTTTAACGATGGCGCGTGCGACCCACAGGGTCGATTTGTCGCGGGGACCCTCTGCAACCCCTCGCATGACGTCCCCGGGCAGTTGTGGAGGTACGACCCCACGCTCGGCAGGTGCGAGCTATTCGACCCCGGCCCGTTTACGGTGCGCTAGTGCCTTCTCCCCGAAAGTTCCGCTGACTAACCGCTGACCGATCTCCCATGAATGTGCTGGGCCCAACATGCATGGCGATCGCCCTCACTGCGCAGGACTCCAACGGGCTGGGCTGGACCGACGATGGCAGAACCATGTGAGCGCCCCGTCCAACTTCTGCCGCGACATCCCCAGATCTGAGATCGTTTGAATGCGCGTGTGTGCGCGGGGGATGGTCCCCACTAACTTTAGGCTCTTTACCGATTCTTTCAAGAACAAGATATTCGCGTACGATTACTCGGGGAGCGGCGAGGCCGTCCGGAAGCGCGATTTTGTCTCGGACGCCCTGTCACAAGGCCTGCCCGAAGGAACGTACCCGGACGGCCTCTGTATCGATAAGGATGGAGGGGTGTGGTCGGCACGGTTTGTCCTCTTGCAGCGTTTTTGCACTAGATGCCCGCCGACTGATTACCGCTCCCGCACTCCCCGTCCCTGCATCGTCATACTCATGGTCGCCACGGGCCGCGCGCCCATGCGCTTCTGCCGCAGTTGGGGCGGGTCGAGGATTATCAGGTACACCAAGGACGGGGAGATGGATCTCGAAGTCGTTTTCCCCACTGCCCTCCACGTTACAGCATGCACCTTCGGCGGTAAGTAGGCGGGATCCTGCCCCCGGTCGCCCTGCCTTAGCCCCAGACATCTGGACGCTTACGAGAGCTTTGGAGCTGCTTAGGGGCCAACAACGACCAGCTGTATGTGACCACAGCGCACTGCGGTGCGTGTGGGGGTGATGGCAGCAGGCAGTCCTCGTTCCCCGACTCGGGGAACGTGTTCGTCGTCGATTTCTCGGGCGAGTTCGCGGGCGGCGAGTGGCGGTTCCCGTTTGCCGGATAGATGGTGGGTATGAATGGCAAACAAAGGCAAGAGAGGCATGTGGTCATGGTCCGCATGCGGGACTCCGGGGAATGGGGTGGCTATCGAAGATGTACTACGAAGGACCGGGCCGTGAGGGCTGAGCTCATGGTTACGGAATGTGCTGTTCTAGAAATGTAAATGTGCGGTGATAGTAATGCTACAGGTTGGAACTCTCATACCTCTGAACTTGCCCTTCGGTCCTACGTCCGGAACGGTCCCCGGAAATTTGCATCGGCGGATAGTGTTCATACCAACTTTGTGTCTAGGCCCTCGCCATATCTTTGCTCCGAGTGAGGCGAAATACTCACTTGCTGCCACTCAACGTTTCGTCCCGGGACGCCGCACCCCCCCGATTGGATGGATGCGCGTGTATAGGTGATCATTCTTGACGTAGCGGTGTGTTCGGGATACCATGGGCCCGCGTACCCACAACCAGTGAAACACTGTGTAGCACATGGTCATAGGAGAAGCAAAACCTGGGATGAATTCACCACCCGTTGGAGATAGCATCTCATGCACTGCGGTGACCGCATGACTTCTGGGATCCAGAAACCTAGCCCGAGTGACATACGGCACACAACTAGTATTCCCGATTTATACGACAAGCACAATACTCACCCCCACACCCCGAGAGGATGGCTGTATTATGCTGATCTCAAGGGTTAGGGAGGGTGTGAGGGTGCATATATACATGGTCAAAAGCGGGGACCAAGTTCGTGTTCTAGTAGCGGCATTGTGGGGCACAGTATACGCGGTTGGAAGTTCTTGGAAGCCGGAGAACCTGTGGTGGTGCGTGCATCGGGGGATTCGAGCCAGCGTTCTAATGATCTCCGCGAACAACAGCTTCTGACTCCGCCATGAGGACTTCGGGCGCCGCTCCAGACAGGCGCCCGACGGCGAACAGCACACAGGGAGCATAGACGCCCATACCAGGCCACTGTGAGCGACCACGATGAAGCATGGGGTCGCGTTCCGCAAGTTCTCGAGGACATCCTCCCACAGGATGCTCATGCTGAGGTGCGCATCTCCCCACTGCCGTCCTATACTCCTCTTATCTTTTGACAGGAATCTCGTCACGTCCCTCATTCAGCATGAGCAGATCAAGACCACGCTCCCCAAGGCTCGGGATACCGCTAGGTTGGCGGAGAAGGTCTCTATTCACCCATTCTCGTTCCGGGGCCCTATCTCAATGCATTGTCTGTAGCTCATAACGCTCGGCAAGAAAGGCAACCTGCCTGCATTCCGCAAAGCCACCGGCTTCCTCCTCAACCAATCCCTCGTCCCTAAAGTCTTCACCGCCCTCGCCCAACGATACGCTGAGCGTCCTGGAGGGTACACGCGGATACACAAATTTGGGAATCGTCCGGGGGACAACGCACCTCATGCCGTCCTCGAGCTTGTGGACAACCCAAGGGACCTTCGCTTTCAGATGACGGCGCGTGCTGTGGGGTGGGAGCTGCTAGGAAAGAAGGTGGATCAGGAGGGCCCCAAGTCTGTGGTTGCTTCTGGCATCCCGGAGCTAGGGGATGTCGTCGCGCGGGAGAAGAATACACCCCACATGCAACGTGGCCTGCTGCGTCCAGCCACTCGACGTAATTTGCAGAAGGTTTTGAGGTACCGGGGGCGCGATGGCGTAGAGGAGCTAGGGAAGGTTGCTGAGGATCATGTCGTACGTCCCTGATCTCGTTTGTGCACACTGTATACTCATCGCCTCTTAGGATACCTTGCTGGCACAACCCCTTGCGCTGAAGGAGATAGCCAGCGCGAAGCAGGAGAAGAAGAGCAGGTCACCCGGGTTCGAGAGCCTCCGCCTGAAGGCCGGGCAAACTCTTCCGGGCGGCGTCAAAAGTACCTTCCACCTCGCGCAAGGTGCTTTGGGCAGGGAGACCAATGGCCGGTGGCGATGGGGAGCTCGCCAAAAGCTTGGCTTAGACAAGACTTCTGTATGGGCACAACTATGATCATATAATACTAATTCTCTGCTATCTTCAGCAACCCTCTTCCCTCTATCGTCTGCGGACTTCTCAGATGCCCGGTTAACAGCGCCGGCATGCTTTCCACGCCTTCTGCGCCGACTCCATGTTCCTAACTCTCGTGCGGACGTCAATAAACGGCTACGGCTGCTCACATGCTGCCCTCCAGGCGTGTCCAGATTCTTCTGGCCAACGCGTATGTCGGTAAATTACGTGCGCGCGGGGCCTCCTAGTTGGACCGACGGTTCCGATGTTCTTTCGTAGACTTCCAGCACGTAATCAACATCTACGGAAACTGACCTACTACGGTGAGTATTATATCAGCCCTGCTTCTATTCCGTTCATGACGGACCTAGAGTATCTGAGGCTTGTTATGGATGTCATCCTACCAACCTTCAATCCGTCGATCTTTAGCGGAGAATTGTGCCAGCGGCGTCGCGAAAGAATACTCATTATTGCGCAGCAACGGCAATCATGGCACCCTCAAACCTTCACAGTTGCAAACTTTCCCATACCGAATCTACGGGCTATTGTCAATCCACTACTATTGACCCATTCCCTCAGAACGAGCTCGCAGCCTCCAAGTCATCCGCATTCAGCCAGTCCGATCCACCGTCCAGCAGCGCCCGCCAGACGTTATCCCTCGCGAAGATCGGCCACCCAGGGGTGTCCCAGAAACGCGACTGAATCCCTCTCGAATGCGCATCGCCTACAAACCGGGTGATGTTGGCGAGCTGCGCTTCGGAGATGTTCCCGACCCCGCTCCAGCCCACGGCCACTTCATAGTCCGTAGACGCGATCGGCGACAGCGTCGCGTCCCACGTTGTGTTGAGTGTCGGGTCGGTGAGCTGCGTCAGGGGCGCGTCGAAGAAGTAGTCGCGTGGGGAGAGGGCCTTGACTTGCTCAAGGGGTGAGTTCCCTGTGCCGATGACGGTTACCGCGGATGGCGTGAGTGTTCCATTTGCGAAGGTCGTGAGGTAGCCACGTTCACGGAGGGGCTGGAAGGCGTCCAGGATAAAGGGCAACGCCCTGTTTCGTTGGTTGTTAGACCCTAACAATGTACTACGGTACGACTGGGACGTACTCTACGCCATCAGTCTTGATGTCAATAAGGAGGTTCAACGAGACGTCATTAGCAGTATCAAAGACCCCGCTGGGGAATATTTGTGAGCGGTTGTATCTCTTCCTTAGAGACGGCTTACTTAATGGAGGTATCATTCACAGTAAATAGATCCTTGGGGTTCTGTCTCGCCAGAATCTGTAGCAGCGGCTGTATATACAGCGAATCCAGTGTCCGGGACTTCGTCAATGCGCCTGTCTCGTGGCCTACCTGTATATGGTTTAAGAACCCGGAGGTATTCGTCGAGCATGCGATGCACTTACAAACAAAGTTTTGTTGATCAGCCACACGTCCGCCTCTACGCTTGCCACGCCGAAGCTCAAGGCGCTCAACAATGGTACATCCCTCCAGTCTTCGGATTCCAGGGTAGAATTCGTGCGGGAGCCCGTCAGCCGTCGGAAAGAAAATGACCCCGCCGAATGTACTCACAGTCATTGTGAGAGTGAATCGGCTTGGGCACTATTCCCTGGGTGAACTGCGTCGGGTACAGGAGGAGGCTCGAGTTCGATGATTCCAGGAATGCGATTTGCTGATCAACCCCCGGTTTCGCCACGACCAAAGCCGGGAGGATACAGACGAACGCCTTAAGAAGCCTTGTTGTTCTCATGATAGAACAAGCGTATGGGGGCGGCGCGAAGGTACGTGCAAGCGATGCCCTCTCTCATGGACAGTGCATTTATACGAGGCAACGTAAACATGTCCGAAAGGCGACCGAAAGCCCGCACGCACGTAGATTCCTTGATGGGACGCACGTTCCTTCGTATTTGCAACTACCGGCAAGCCACATGCCCAAGTTGCGCTGCTCGCTCACGTTTGCACGCGAGAAATTGATATAAGCAATCCACATGGAACACGTTCTTCTCGCATCTCGAAGGAACTATTGCTGATATAATTACTTTTACGACCCCATCTGCCGTAAACACCGCTGCCATAAACACTTTCCTACACGCTATCGCCGGTTTCATCTTCAAGTAAGAGCGGGGAAAGTACGCCTCTCCCCTTGCTCAATCATCAATCTTGCTAAGCGTAGGGCAGCCTGATGCAGTCGGATTCGAGAGCTGCGTTTGTACAAGGACCTCTGCGACGCCCCCCGGGCGTTCGTCGAGGGTCTGGTACAATTTCGGGAAGCCCTGGATGTCGACCTTGTGAGATATCATGCTAAATTGAAACACGTTGAAACGACTGTTCCTCGAATACTACAGCTAAGATCACTTACAAAGTGCGCTCGAATTTCCCAGCTAGAATGATGAGGGTATCACGAGTCTCTTTCTGGTATCTGTGAACAGGTGCCTGGCCGTTGCCAATGAAACGGGCGCCGTTCCCCACCTTGAACAGCGCCAATGTTGAAGTGATTGCAAGTGGTGTAAACCGCGTAGGCGGCGATTGCGCCACGCCGGCCGCCTTTATTGACGGACATGATCGTCGTTGGTCTGGAACATCAATGTCTTCTACTTACACATTGTGAAACAAATATTTGGGTTCGTGGAACGTGCCTGTTCGAAGTCGTTGATCCAGCGAAAGCGAAAGCGAATGGAACGAACGTGCCACAATCCAGGGTAACGTCAAGACCTCTCGACACTATCTCTCGAAGACGGCTTGCCACATCTGCGTGCTCAGAAAAGTCCGGGTTTCCAACGCCAATCTCTTGGGCTTCCATCAATCTCTCGGGGTCACGGTCGATCCGGACGATGCACCGACTCTGTCCTTGGGCTACTTGCTAACTTCACGGCGCAGAGACCGATGGGCCTGTCCATGACATTGTGGCGGGCTGTGCGCAGTACGTCGGATAGGTGCAAGGTCTTCTCACCAGAGACTTATATGGGGGCAAGAAGCGTATTCACATTCCCTTTCAGTACGTGAATGTATTCCGCTCGTCCACCAGCGAACTCGCTAGTGAAATAGGAGCACTCGAAGAGACCTGCAACACGATGCCCATACATAACTTTCTGTAACCTGGGTAAGGCTCCGAGGCGTGCTTTCTTGTCCCATAACATGAAGTAATCACGTTTGCGAATTGGTTTAGTCACAGCAAAAAGGGCACTTTTGCTCGTAAACCTCGCATTTGCCGTATGCAATTTGGCATGAAGCCACGGTACGTGAGATTTTTCACACTGGGTCCAATCCTATCGATAATGCCCATGAAACTGGTTGCGAGATTCAGGGTAATGTTAGGCCCTTTGGCGTTGGACTGAAGCACTTCGTGGCCAAGAATATCGCCACGCACCTGGAGAGTGGTTATGTGTAAGTTAATATGGTTGTCCCTGTCGCCTCGACGATGACACTCTCCAGTTCGGTAACGTCGGGATTGGGCGCGTCGATAAGTCGGATGTCACGAGCTTCAAACCAGGCCAACACTTTCACTGTAGAACAGTCCTGATGGGTTATACACAGCGGTAGGAAATGTTCCCATTGGTTCAAAATAACCCTGGAGGCGCGGATAGGGGCTCACCGTTTGAGTAGCGTTTGCGGCTGCTTGTATCGCCAAAACAATCCCACGGCGACCGTTGTACCTAAGAGACAGCAATAAAGAAGATGGTGTTTGCTTTAATTTGCTTTAATGGTTTCATATAAGGAAATGGTGACCATACCCCTTAGCAGCCTGAACAGGATGACGAATGATGAGGAGATGGATGATGTCGTTGTGCGTTCATTCAGTTACCGAAGGATGACGTCACGCGTCTGGCGTGTCTTTAGTCACGTGTGTATATCAACTCTAATTCTGAACTCTCAGGACATCACTATAATTAATTCTCATCGTGTCATCTCTTACGAAGGCTACTGCTAGAAGTGGGGCTCACCGGTGCGGTCAGCTGGGAGCTGCAGTGGAGTTGATTGCCTTCTATGAGCATCAGAACGCTGCTAAATACTACTAAAGTGTCAGTGACATTCCACATATTCATGTCAATAAGGGGGGGGGGTATTCTGAGTCAGGGAAAGAGATGAGGATACGATGGAGTTGTCATCGAAGGAAGGAAATACCGTACCTCGAGTGTCCTTCAGTGAACGACGGGACGCGTCGGTGTACTGGTCATGGGGGAAAGGTCGAACCAGTATCAGAAGACGCCTGCAGGCGGTGCCTCGCCATTAGTGGGACGGGCGGGCGTCTAAGTGACTATTACCAACCTGAAGCCGCCGTCACCACCACGATGCGTCTCGCTGTTCACCTTTGGTATTGTGTACAGCTCGAAACTTCAGAAATGGCCACGGTTTATCATGCTCTTCCACTGAGTCTTACTTTTTCGTCAGACTGCGCGAGTTTTGCGGACCCCTTAGGCCATATCATGAATATCATTTCGACGTGGGTCAGTCGCGTCAGAGCCTTTGAATTCACTTTTTAACGAGTCCTTTCTCTGCCAAGTCCAGGGCTGGGGAGAGTCATAACAATGGGAATAGAGAGGTGTACGTGCATTTTTTCTACGATTTGATTCACAGGTTCTCACTTTCCGGAGCTACCCGAGGTGGCGAGGCGCAAAGGCTTAACTTTGAATAGCCTAGCCCGTGCTTTCGAGGCAAGCGACGAGCTTTATCGGACGCTGTCCGCCAACACATTTCACTCCTTCCGTGCTGTCTCAGACATAGGCAAGAACTGACAGATCTTTACAGCCGCATTAAGATATCAATCAAACAGCCCTTGTTGAGCACGAACTCGGATAGAATGGTACAACAGATTTTATCGAAGCTCAAGGCGACCTAACCTTCCGCACAGTAAGCCAGTCATTCAGATGACCACCGTGTACGCCCACATTCCAGCCGCTAAATGGCTGTCTTTCCACTTAGGCATGCCGGATCCCAGCCGAGACTTCTCTTTGCTCTCGGCTCGGCTACACCTGTGCTCGAGACATCGCACATGATACAGACCCCTTCCAAACTCAGTGAGAAAACTCCTGGCTTTCACATGGATCCTTCCCTGGCTGCCCTGAGCATCCTATATGTGCCACCTGTGGGACGTGCGCTGGAGTGGAGAACAGGCCCGCCAACCCGAAGGGCCACAGGAATAGACCGAATGGGAATCGCCAGCGCCGTGAACGCGGACTTATCGCGGTGGCAAGTACTGCGTATGTGTCCGACCCCGATTACGCCTCGAATCGGTATATGCACGGTGTATCGTCGTCACAGGGTTAATGAACAAGTGAAGTATTGTATCGTGTGCAGATCACAGAACTTTGGGTGCGCAGTCAAGAGTGATGGCCACACCAAAGGATCATCGTGGACCCTAATACTCAAATTTGCGACAAGTTTCAATTCGCTTTCGGTGCCGCGAACGCACGCGTTTTAGAAAAGGGGCACCGACGATGCCCTCGAGATCACTCAGCCGGCAGGCCCTCCCCGCACCGGTGAGAACACCAGAGTCCCCTGTGACCCGAAGCCCCGATTCGCGCGCGTTCCCAGCATACGAGCCATGCACTCCCCGCCGTCGAACCAGTGTGCTCAGACACAGCCAGACCGTTCCGTGCCTCGCGGCGGACACGAGCAGGAGGCGTTGTAACCTTGTTCAATTGCGCCGTAAAGCCGCCGCCGCGGGTGGCCCGGCCATTGCCGCGCGCAGCGGGCACCGACACGCCCGCAACACGCGGGTGCGGCGTTGCGCCAGCGACGATGATCGTCTTTCTTTTCCGCCAGCGCGCGCACCAGAAACGGCCCCATTCGTATATCCCGTCCGCAGTGGCTGACCAAGGGTGGCGTTTGGGACGCCAGCGTGCGGCGTCTAAGCGGACATAATATAACTAACCTGCGCGCACGGCGACGGCGTGGCCTTGTTCGCGCGCGCGCGAGACATTACAACCTACGGGGACAGTAAGGCCTGATAATCTAATACTACACTGTCCGAGACAGCGAGTCCGTTGCGCGATCGCACGCGATCGCAGCACACTCCTCCTAAGTCCCGAGCTTCTGAGTCTTCGTTTGCCGCCCGCGTGCCCACGATAAGTCGGGCGCGTTCTCCGTACGGCACACTACGTGCGCGGTAGGTCGTGCCTGGAGGCGCGGTAGGCGGCGTGGGCGGGTGGGGCGCGATGCGTAATGGGCAGGCCCCGGGTATGAGCGCACGCGACGCCTCGTGACGAACCAGTCCTATGGCAGACAATAAGCATCACGCGCCGACGCTGGAAGAGGAGGACAGGGCAGCGTCGCTTAGAGAGCCGAGACTCACATCGACACACCCACACGTCGACGATGGTTTTCTGGGTATCTCTTTCTCCTCCACCATCCACCGATCGACGCCACACGACACACGATACACGGCGCACAGCGCACGGGGTACGGCGGCCTAGGCGGGTACGAGCTATGCGTCGTTCCATATGCAGAAGCGCATGTCGCGCCAGTGCTGGTCAACGGTGATGCCCTGAACAGGCCGCAGCGGGTCGGACGACGCCGGGGATACCGGGGGGTGCGTGGCCGCTGCTGGGAATAGCTGCGAGACGGTGCAGCTTACGTCTCGCCACGCGCGGGCACTAGGGGGAAACAATGCGGTCGTCAGGTTACGTGCAGAATAACAGAGGAACAGATAGATGCTTGAGTTTTACGGTACTCACGTCACGTTTGCGACTCTGGTTCGCGTCTTGAAAGCATACTTGTACACTGAGCCTGCGGATAGATACGGCGTTAGCATGCTTCCCACAGTGCTGGCTGAGGACCAGGACCGGGCATCACCCACCTGCATCGAGTACAAGGGTCACGCTTTCGCCGGGGTGAAGGAGAACGATCGCCCCCGAATTGCGGCCGTAGTCTCGCTGGAGCTGAACAGTTGCGCAGTCGTGCGTGTCGTTGGTAAAGTCGAGGAGGACCTCATAGTGAGTTGTTGCCGGCATGCTGGGCTTGGTGGTGGTGCGGACTGGGCAAGATCGAGCTCGGCTTGAGGGTCAGCAGGTGGGCAGAGAGGGGAGGGCACGGATGAAGCCAGGAGGCGATAGAAGCGGGTGTGGGGGAGAAGGAGGGCTAGTGCGGGGGCAATAGAGACCAGAAGGAGAGTGTGCGAGAAGGAAAGGAGGGTGCGGCGAGAGATGAGGCACAGGTAATAACGCTCGGGGCTGGCAACCCGTCCGAACTTCCGCGGGCCGTCGAGTGCGCGGCGACGCGTTTACGGCAGTCGAGGGCCCAAGAGGGGACGCTGGGCCCGTCCGCGGTGCGTGTCTGTTTCCGTGCGTGTGCGAGGTCCAAGGTTCGCGGGATTCACGGGGAACGCTGTCACGGCGCGGCGTGGCGTGGCGGGAGAGGGCGACGAGGAGGGCGAGTGACGGGTGAAGGCCGCACTGGCTCGCGGTGGGCTGGCTCTGTGGGGAGCGAGCTGCGCTGCGCCTGGCACCGAGGCTGAAAACTGGCGGGCGCAGGACGCAGGCGTTGACGCCACGTTGTGTCCCTCTTATTGTGTTTGTGGCACCGGGCGGTGGGTGCGGCGATGCTGGGTGCGCGCGGCGCAGGGCCGGCGACGGGGCGCCCTGCCGGGCTGAGGCTGGTGGGGAACTGGAAAGCGAAAGTGAACGCGGGGGTCAGCGCGGGCTCACTGGGCTCTGGTCGCCCGAGGCATGCACCAACGGCGAGGCGGGCTCGGGGCCTCGGGCAGCGTCACGGTCCTGTGCGCGTCAGAGTCGCCCGGCATTCCCAGCCTCGAGCGCCTCCCCCTCCTCTGCCTCCCCTTGCCATATATGGTTTCTTACTGACGCACATGATCGATCCTGCCTCGCGCTCCTCCTCTCTTCCTCTGCCTCTCTCCCCTCCCTTCCGCCGCAACTCGCCCCGTCACGCCCACGCTCGCACGCCATAATGGCTACCGGCTTCCTCCACCTGCCATATGAACTTAGGCTCGAGATTTACGAACACTTCCTCTCAGACCACCAGCAGGTCCGCCGTGGCTCTCAGCCTTCCAATGCCCACCTCCGCCTTCTCCGCACCTGTTCCCTCGTTTTTGCAGAGGCCAACCTCATCCTCCGCCGATACGCCTCGCTCCGCAACGAGCACCAGGTGCACGCCTTCCTCATCTACGCGCCCCCGCCGTATGCCGCGCAAATCCAGTGGGCGGACGTCGCCAACAGCGGGCATGTCTTCTACGGTGTCCCCGCCGGAAGCTCGATCGCGTCCTCCTCCGATCAGGTGAGATTAGAGTGCGACATTGCGTAATTCTCGGGTCCTGACCGGGAGACGGCACACCCTGAACGCCGCCGAATTTCTGCAGCCAAACTCTCCTCCGCCGCAGCCGCTCTCGAACCTCCACCTAGTGCTTGCCCGCATGACTGCCCTCCGCCGGCTTCGCGTCTTTCAGCCGGAACAACAGAGCACGATCAGTTTTCACCGTATGTTCCCTGCCCACCCGCGAAAAGATTTTCCTTCTGAGTCCTCCCGTCTTTGCCCACAGGAGGAACCAGCCGGCTTGCGATAGAGTTCGAGCGCGCGATGTTCCCCCAAGGCGGCCCGGCGCTCACCCACTACGAGCTATATCTCGACCCGGACGACCACATGGACGTCTTCGACGCAATCGACCCCTCGCACACTGTTGCACTTCGCCTATCCGGCGAGGTCGTCCTCGCAGACGGGCCAGGTAGTAAGCGGGGACGGCGCGAGAACCCCGATGCCAGCACCGACTCAAGCGCAGTCGCGGACAGACCCGGCCCCACCCCTATGCCCGCTCTTCGCCGCCTCGCGCTCGTGGGCGTCACGGGCACCTACTTCGACCGACTCACGTTCGAGGACGCGTTCCCCGGCGCCGCGCTCGAGTCCTTCGCGTACGTGTTCAGCGAGCCGTCTGGCTTCGAGCCGCGCGACCGCCACCTTGAGTCGCTCGCGGCCGCGCACGCCCACACGCTCCGCTCGCTCGTCCTCCTCGGCTGCTCGCGCCTCTCGACCGGCGCCGTTGCTGCGGCGCTCGTCGCCCTGCCCGCGCTCGAGCACTTCGCGTCCCACATGCTCACCGTGGACGATCTCCGGACGAACTTCGTGCTCGCGCTCCCCCCGTCGCTTGACGTCTTCAAGCTGCGGGTCGACAACGCGTGGTATGCCACCGCGCTTGACGATGCGGAGCGCGAGCTGTGCGAGGCCGTAGAGCACAAAGTGCTGCTTCGTCAGAGGCCGCTGCGCAAAGTCTATCTTTGCTTCCGCGATAGACTGATGATCGAGGACGATCGAGGGGAACGGTGGAGGCGCATCGCGTCCGAGCGTGAGTTCCTGTTTCAAGCTGGTCCGTGGGAAGGTGAAATGGAGGAGGACATGTAACATTTCGTGATACGTAACTGCACAACAGATGTCTGAACAGGTCTCGACGACACCTTTGAGCTCCAAGACGCCGTAGCGGCTCATGTCACTGTCTAGTGGCCGAAGTTATAGGAAGTTATAGGAAGGCACGCAGACAAGATTGTTTGCAAGAAAGCCTTTTAATACATAATACGAGGTAGTCCAATGGTGTGGCAGAGTCCGTATGTCCGAAGCGAGGAACGGTGCTAGTAGTGGGCTAGTATCTACCGTACGTAGTATAGCCGGCACCATAACCAGCGTTATTGTACGCGTCGTAGGTGTTGTAAGCGGTGTTGTTGTATACATTAAAGTCCTCGGATCCCGGCTTCTGTACTCTGGGGGTCTTTCGGCGAAACGAGCCTTCCGCTATAACGTACATGTACGCGTAATCAATGTCCGTTCGTGTTACAACAGTGGTGGTGAGGGACAGACCATCTAGGCTTGCCAGAAGACAGCCGAGAGGGGGACACAGGCTCGCATCTACGACTCACCAGGGTGGGCTTGGGTACGCTCAGGATATCCGACACCGGCTGCGCCATACGTATTATGTTGACCATTATCGTAGTAGTTATCGTACGCGTGAGGGGTTGGTGCGGACTCCTGCGTATACGCATTCGGAGGGTATGCCGAGTAGTTGTCGGAATAGCCCTGCACCTTGTCGGCCATGACGGTCGCTACACTGGCGTCGCTGTTGTGTCTTGAGTGACCGCCAGGCTGAACAAGGTTTTCGGTTGAGTTTCGGGAACCCCACGCACCACGATCTGCGAGCGGGATATTGCTGGCCGACTTCGAAGAGTCAAAAAGGAGAGACTGGTACTTGGTGTGGTCTCGACGCTGGACCTTGCCGAAACTGTTGATTACGATGTACAGGTACGTCTGGCACCATAATGTCAGATGGGTTCGGATATGATTCATGACGTCAACTCTACCTGGGTGATCGCAAAGAGAATCCAGAGGCCGCCCATGACGCCAACATCCGCCCAAGGCCAGATGTTGCAAAGGGTATTGCCTTCGGAGGTGTCAGTGCTATTGAAGAAATCTTCGAGACACTGGCTCTTCGCTTGGTTGTGGCGAGAAGCGGAAATCCCGATCCACGCCGCTGCGACACCGAAGGCTGCTACGGTGAGCAGGGCGTGGAGAGTAACATAGCGACGGAAGAATATTGGCCGCTCCTATTTACACCGATGGGTACGCCGCTATTGGATAGAGATTAAGAGCGCACCTGTCGCACGGCCACGAATCCGAGGATTTGAACCGCTGCACCCGCCCAGCAGATGATGGCAAATATCCACTTCGCGAACGAGGGCGTCGACGCTCCGACGACTGAGGAGGGGTTACAACATAGTTGGCGATATGAAACAATTTTTCACTTACTAGAAGGTGTTGCTATGGATAGTGTCCCTGCGACTACTCCCAGAACGACCTGCTCAAGCAGTGTCGTGTATATTCCGGCATAGACGACTGGGATTGCGCAGCAGCAGTAGTCTCTCTGCGGCATGATGAACCGGGGGGCTGACAAATGGATAGCGGGGTCGTGATCGTCGTGTCGGGGAGGGAGGGGGATGTGGAGGGGAAGGCGTGAAGGTGGGAAGAAAGGAGAGACGGTTTTGGAGGTGAGAGGGGAGTGTGTATAAGACAGGGGAAAGCGCAGCAACTGGAGCGGTGCAGGACGCAGCGCGCGCTTTTGATTATTACAGCCAGCCAGGCCCGGGCGGTGAGCGGCGTCGCCCCGCGTCACCACAGCGCCCCCGGCCGCCCTATCCAATCGGAGGCCGCAGCCGGGGGCAGTGGCCGGCGCGCCCCACCATCGAGCCGCCGACAGCGGTGGATCTGGCGCCGGCGCCGGCCGCTGCAGCACCCTCCCAGAGCCCCAGAGAGGGAAGGCCGTTTCCACGCCATCTCGTCCGTCATTCCGCCCTGAACATCTTGGTTCCGCCGCCTCCCTGACTCTGTTCACGACGACCACGATACCCTCCTATCCTCCGTCCATGGCTCGCTTCGCTGTTCTTGCTTTCCTTGCGGCCGCCGTCGCTGGTGCAGCCGCAGCGGCTGACGAGCAACTCGTGTTCCCTGGTATTCCTAGTGACAAGAGGTGGGACTGGAAGGACTGCGGTAAGCCGTTCCCTGTGCGGTCCTTGCACCCCGTCTCATCATCAACTCTTCAATACAAGGCACCGACTCTCACATCGTTCGCATTCAAAGCATCTCCGTCTCCCCTGACCCTCCCCAGCGTGGCCAAGACCTGACGATAACGGTGGAAGGCATCGCGTCGGAGGACGTCACGGTCAGTATCATTGGGTCCTTATTTATCATTTGTAATACTCATGTATCTGGTTAGGATGGCGCATACGCCGATGTGACTGTCAAGGCGGGGCCTATCCGACTCCTACACAAGGAGTTCGATATTTGTGACGAGGCGTATGTGTATCAGTAACACTGATATCACGGGAATCCTAACTTGTTTGCAGACGCAACGCGAACACTACAATTCAATGCCCCGTCGAGAAGGGGACCCACAAGGTCGTTCAAAGCGTCACTCTCCCCAAGGAGATCCCCCCTGGTATGGCTATCTGCCTGGCTTTACGTCCTTTGGTTTCATTGATCTCGTTCTTTAGCTCAATTCAACGTCGCTATCCGCGGATACACCGAGGACGACGACGATCTGGTCTGCATGGATCTCATGATGGACTTCAGGCTCAAGGCCGGTTCCTACGTACCTTGGTAAAGGGTTCATTATCAACATGGGACTTTGAGCGAACTGTGGCACGGTTCCTCCCTCTCAATCTACATCGCTCTCTGACATGCCTGTACACCTCTGCTGTAATTAGTACCTCTGCCTATCCGGAATACGATCTGTTTACCTTTCAGGGTTAAGAGTAATAACGTCCCTTGCCACATGGCCGCTGTTCTGGATCCACCACTGAGCGCTGATCCGGAAGGCCGTTGTAATGACGCACATGATGTGTCTACCCTCGTGCCTAATATGCACAGCGGTACCGCATCGCTACCGTTAGGACTTGACTCGGTCCTGCTACAGGTCAGCTCATAGCTAACACCATATAAATATGGCTCTATTCCGACCGCCACCGACATCCGTGCTCAAACGTGCACTCCCAAGAACAATGTCCCTCCGCTATCTCCTCATCCTCGATTTCGAAGCGACTTGCGACGATACTGGACTCATAGTTCCGAAGGGAGAATACGAGATAATCGAGTTCCCAACACTTCTCTACGATTTGCAGGAGGATAAAATCCAAGCAACTTTCCATGAATATACCCGACCCACCCAGCACGCCACGTTGACCAAGTTTTGTACAGACCTTACAGGCATCGAGCAGGTGAGGGTCTCAAGCTGCTTCCGCTCTCTAGTGGAACTGACGATCCCCTGTAAAAAGAGCACCGTTGACGGAGGAGAGACCTTTCCCTCCGTCTGGGAACGATATCTGGAATTCCTCCGAACAAACAAAATCCTGGAGGAGCCCGGTACTGCCGCGTTCCTCACGTGCGGCGACTGGGACCTCAAGACGATGCTCCCCCTGCAGCTACGCATGTGCAACATCGACGCGCCCGCAGCGCTTTCCTCGGTCCCGCCGTCGCGTGCGCCGATGGGGGTGCTGCCTGCCCCTTTCGACCGGTGGATCAACGTGAAGAGGTCGTACCAGCAGTATTACGGGTTGCGGAAGGGGAAGGGGATGGAAGGGATGCTCCGCCACGCGGGGATGGCGCTCGAGGGGCGGCATCACTCGGGCATCGACGACTGCCGGAACATCCTCCGCCTCGTCCAGCGCATGTGCCGCGACGGGTGGAAGCCCGAGCGCGATCTCCCGTGATGCCGCTTCCCGTTTCCGTGCTGCAGGGTCACCGGCCAGCATGCGCAGGGCTGTCGGGGCCGGGCTTCATATTAACGGATGTATCGATCCGAGCAGCGATTGTGAACGAGTTGCCAGGTACCAGCCGTATGCGCACCGCGGTTCCCACTCGTGTCTCACAGGACACGTACTGCATATCGTTCTTGGATACACATTGTCCATCACTAGGAGCAAGTCAGGGCGCCTGCCGCGCACCCCCGGACCTGTGATGCACCCAGACGCTTGCCAAAGACAATAAGGTCGCCTGCTGCGCTCACACGTCCGACCTCTCGGTCGAGCTTCCATCCGCCTGGCCACACCCCATCTCTCGACTCAATCGCCCCGGCTCCCAGATGCAGTAAACTTCGTCGACCGTCACGGAGCTTCCCGTGTCCGATATATACATCGATCCGTCCAGCATTCAAATCTTCAGATTCTCCACCCGTCCCGGTGTCTCTGAGCTGGTCGCGTCCTGTCCCGCATGCAGAACACAATAGAGCACCGCGCCCACAACGCCCGCTGGAACATGCATTGTGTGCCCCTCTTGTCCCCAGCGACCCGGCGACCCGTCCGCTCGCCGCGATTGTGTGCTTCGCGCGTTCGAACGACAAAGAGGAGGGGCGCTCGGCGCACGCGCGCGTGCCCCCCTCCGTTGCTTCCCCGTCTGCGATTCTCCCGGGGCCGCGCCCGACCCACGCTCGTATATCTATCCGCGGGGGGAGGCGGCTGCGCGTTCTGACCTTTCCGCCGCGCCTCCCCGCCTTCTCTCTCTCACCCCCCTCACGCCTTCCCCGTCAGCCCCATCCCTGACGCGAGGGCACACCCCCCGCGCACCCTGACGTCCCGCGCGCGCACCATGCCGGTTAGCACCGCGACGCACGACGTCCAGTTCGAGGTGTTCAACGACACCGCCTGGCCGGTCACCGTCCGAATCCTGCGCGGTTCGGGATCAAGTTCGAGACTGGGCCCGCCCGCGTCAGTCGACCCGGGCGAGAGCCTGGCCCTCGTGGTCGCGACGGGCACGCTGTACAGATACGTGATCGAGCGCGACCTGAATGCGCGCATCCGGGCCGTGGAGATGTCGTGAGGACCTCATGACTCGCGCTGAGGAGCGTTCTGCTGGTTTTCTGACGAAGTAGGGCTCTCGTAGCGTGAACATCTGGCGCGACGCGGACTGCCATGTATCCCAAATATTCGAGGCCCCCTTCTCGCCCTATCGGTGCGGGTGCAACTGGCACATTCCCCTCGGGGACGGCATCAAAGTAGCCCTGCGGGTGTGGGGACAAAGCAGCCAGGCCACAAGGCCCCCGGCGATGGTGAGGAAACGCGCGCCTGCAGTCATCTTGAGTTTGCCAGCTAATTGTGCCGAGCAGACGCAGGACCCGTGCCACGACACCGGCTGGGAAGGCGGAGGCGGCGGGAACCGCTGAGGAGCTAGGGTTGAAACCACCAGACATACATCGGGTCTTCTCAGACGTCTGCATATGTACGACCGAGCGCATTCTTGTACGATAGCCATCATCTTCTCTGTACTTGTACCAGATCCCACTATCCAGATCGGGCTGCCTGGATCTGCGCCGCCCTCCTGCGGCGACAAACAAAAAGAGTCAGATTGCTATGGAAGGAAAGGAGCAGCGCCTCACGTGAAGATGTTCCACACGGCCGTCTGGTTGGGGTAGATGGCGAGACCTGGAAATTAAACGCGGCAGAACACGATGAGCCCGATCTTCGATGCCGGCGGACAGAGCGCACGATCCGGATCGAGATGTGGATCGCGCGGGCACGTACCGTCGTTCGGGGAAGCCTGCGCGTCGGCCAAGGGAGAGGAAAAAGAAGAAAATTTAGCCTTTATGAGCTTCGCCATTGATGGGACGGGAGAGTCGGGACCACGCACTCCTTCCACGAGGGCATCGGCGTACTTGATGAGCCGGTTGCCTCCGTCCTCGGTGAGCCCGAGCTGTCCCCATTGCCACGGGAGGATGCTGGGAGGGGGAGTTGAGCGTGCACAACTGATGGCTGTATGTGGACGATTTACCCGCCGTGTTTTGTGTCCAAAGCCCGCTGCACCCATTTGGGGTAAATGTCCGTTTTGTTTTCTGCCGCGGAGTTCAGAGATAAGCCGCTTGGCTTCGATGAAAACCTCACCAAGCCCGCCTACGCCGAACTCCTCTAAGATGACCGGCTTATTGGCCCGATTGGCGGCTGCGACACCGAGGTCAGTACATGGCACTTTGTAGACTATGGAAGAAGACGGACCTTGGACGTGCTGCTCAATCCACCGAAGACCCCACTCCTCGACAGTGAAATTGGAGCCGGGGAAGTCCTGGGTGGAAGACGGCTCGGTGAGCGGGGACGGACGACGTCATAGACGGCGGTGGTACTCGCGAGCTCCGGGTACCAGGACTGGGGGTAGAGGTGCTGTGGCGGGGCCGGTGAACCCGACATTGATTATGGAGCGGAATGTCGGCGACGCACGTATGTTCCGAAGTCGATGTTCGGGAGAAGCATGTCGTGGTCGAAGTCCTCGCCGGCTAGCGATGATTGAGTGCCGCCTCTGTTCGCGGAGAGGGAGATGCCTACCTTGGCCGTTGTAGTTGTAGTCGCTGACGAGGGTATGGTTGAACCAGCTGTCAAACAAGGTTCGTCGGTCGCGAACAAGCCAGCGCGCCCCGCCCAACGTACTACTTCTCGGGGTCCTTCCAGAAGAAGTGGCCCTCCCCGCCTGTCGTAATCAAGTGGTTGGGGTCCCTGCGGCGGCCTCAGGGCTCAGCATCGAAGGCGGCGCGGGGGTGGGAACGCGGCGGCTACGCACAGGCTGCGAACAAAGTCCGACTGCTCCGAGTACCACCTCAGCAGCGTGTTCGATCCCGCCACGCACCCGGGGCCGGCCGGAAGCGTGTCGCTCAGGCAGCGGGCCTCGTTCATCAGCTCCCAGGCGAAGACCGCAGCGGAATCCTTGTATCGCTCGACGATGGTCTTCACATACGATTCTTGGAACGGCTTAGACGTTTGCACCTAAAGGTTTTGGCTAGACCACTTACGGTATGCCGCAATGATCCGCTTGTCGGTGAAGAAGACGTCGTGGGGTTGGCCAGCACCAGCAATCCAGTTCACAAATAGATCCGACCCCTGAGTGGATTGTCATCCAACGTCCACGCTGTACACACGGATAGCATGCACTCACTCCATAACCGACCCTGCCGGGAATACGAGTAAGTTATACGGCATGATGGAATGCAGCGAATGGGCCAACCAGTTGTTAGTGAAAGCCACAATGACCTTGATGTCATGCTTGGCAGCAGTGGCTATCACGTTGTCAAGACGCTCTAACCCCTGCGACCCAGCGTTTAAAGACCACTGCGGGCTATCCCAAACCTATGAATGAAGTTTACCGAACGAGTTATCGTGAGCTAGGGCTGGAAATACCTGATAGTAGGTGAGATTAGATTGCAAGGCTCCAGAAAGCTCTGTGGCATTGATAGCATTAAACCCCTTGCTGGTAGTGAGTACTGGCCCTCACGCTGGCCCTCATGCTGAACGTACCCAAGTACGTAGGACTTTAACGCCCGCTCGCTGCATGGATTTGAAAGTGTTTTCAACATCTGCTTGCTCCGTCAAGAGAGGGAGCCACTATTATAGTATTAGAGGGTAAGACATTTCCGAAAAATGGAGCTACTCACATAGGAGTTTGCTCCAACAAATGCCTAGTAATTAGTGTTGAAGTTAATGAGAAATACAAGGGTTGGACATTGGGCTTACGAGTGGCTTCCCGTCGACTTCGAAATTCCGCCCATTTGTAGTAGCAAATCCACGAGGAACTTTGGCGTTCTTTTGCGGCGTACTTCCAGCTGTGACTGAAGGAGTGAAGACAGCACAGAGGACCAGCGCCCAATGTACGAGGAACACGTTACGCATCGCGTGCGTCGAGCGGCGGGTCACAGCGTCCCCCAATCATTCTGGCTATGGCCCTTATATGCCATATGATCCACCAAGCTCAGAGCGTGGCAGGTGCACCATGGCCCATGCGGAAATCCGATGGCAGCATGGTATGCATCTCCAAAATACTCCGGACTCGGGAGAACATCGGGCAAGAGTCAGGTGCAAGGTCAGGCAGCGAAAGCTGACGGCGCGTGATCCCACAGCCGACATCCTCGCAATACAGTGTCGGACTCCTGTCATAAGATGTAGTGAACATCGGTGTCGTGAGCTCATAAGGTAAATTTCACCTCGGTAGACTGGTGATGATACGCGCTACAGCTGTAGCTAGGCAGAGAATGACCACTACCACGAGCTCCACTCCCAGAGCCCGTCCTTCAAGTGAGTAGAAGGAGTTATGAAGTATGATTACTAGAAGTGAGGCCAACCGTCGAAGACCGACGTAGAAAAATATGGCGTCGAGAGATAAGTTATAACGTCACCGTTTATAGGCTGGGCGTTGCTGTCCTGATTTGGAAGGCACGGGACATTTTCGCTGTCAAATAAACGCCCGAGCGTGTTTTCAGCCACAACGGTCGGTCCGGCGTCGTTGGAAAGATCCTGACATTATGCCCAAAAGCACGAAGAAAAAGAAGGACAAGGCCGCGGACTTTACAGTAGGGTCTCGTTGAGTGGTTCATAGAGTAGTACTGACCATCTACTCAACCCCTAGAAAGCCAAGCTTAAACTTGGGAAGGGGAAACAAGCCGCAAGCAATGCCGTCGACACCTCCTTCAAAGCGCGGTGTGCGTGCAATATTGTCCAATTGTAGTGCGGCATCTGACGTTACCACACAGCTATTGCACTTCCTTCACAGAGTATTGCTGTAGACAAGGACGTAGACGCCCCTACGACGAAAAGGAGGCTGACGTTCGACGCCCTAATACTCCACCTCAAACATTACAACGCTACCACTAGAAAAGGTCAGCTGAGCCGAAAATGACCGAATGTCCCATCTTACTTATATTTTCATATTCTCAGAGGCCATACTTGGGTTGCGGGAGCTCTTCGAAGCGCACCCAGAATTGATTACGGTCAACCTCACTGCTCTAGTGAACAATTGCGTGAGGCTGATCGCAGACGAGGTTCGATACCACTGTCAAAATTTTCCTCAGTCCTCCTTCTAACTTTCATGGAAGGACGCTAGCGTTCGCAAGGCGCTCCTGTCCTTCTTCTCTTGGGTGTTCCGTCAAGTGCCTACAGTACGTCATGAAATTCACCATCTTCCACCTAGTTGACGGGGGCGTGCACAGGGAGAATTAGTTCCTCACTCTCCAGTCCTTCTCCTGTTCACCACTTCTGCTCAAACACATATTTTCCCCGAAATACGGATCGACGCGGTTCGCTTCTTGGACATCTGTCTAGAATTCATCCCAGACGTGGTCACTGAAGGATGGACACGTTCCGGGGGCAGTGCCCACGGGCGCCGGGTGTTGGAGGGATATCTTGGTATTCTCAACGCAGGCACAACATTTGGTGAAGGGGGAGGTAAGTTGGCAGCACGATACAATGCTACCGCGGCGCAAAACTGATCATTGTACCTATAGACACGGGGCCTGTGCGAGCGACTTCCACCGCAAGCGTCGTCTTGTCATCAGGGGTAAGCGGAACACAGACTCTTTATCCAGTCATGCACTAATCAATGCATGTCCCTACAGTCGAAGCTGGTCGTCTTGAAGTCGCTCTGCTCGTTCTTGTCCGACGCAATTCGCTCCTCGTGGAGTTCCAGAGACGCTGCGGGGTCCTCCACTGCGGGTATTGACACTCCTTCTTGGTACCTTTCTTCGTCCTTTGCGTCAACATCCGCGTTTGAATCATTCGACTCACTTCTGCGGCCCACCCTCTCTGGTCCCTCAAACCAGGACGATTCCTCCCTTCTCGGAAGCACAAGAAGTTGGCAACAAGAGGTCACAGAAGGAGAGGAGGACTTTGTTAGCCAGTTTCCTCTCGCGTTAGCGCAGTGTTCTGCAGGTTGGAGTCTGGCAGAGCTCAATTCTATTCATGCGACCTTGTCCTCCGCAGTAGATGATGGCGAAGCCGGTTCAGGCATTGAACCAGAAGTCGCTTGCACCGTAGTAAGTGTTGTTTCATCAACTTGGACCAGAAGGAAGCTCAATTTTTGATTCCAGCAACTTGCCCGCACATTGCAATCCACGCTTGTCTCTACATTTTTAGATTGCGCACCGGCTGTGTTCTCTCCGAGTGCTAGTCCACCGGAAACCGAGCTCGAGATGGTGCTTGTGGTGTGTCGAATATCTCGTAGCCTGTACGGGCGGATATTACAGGACGTTGCCGAGGTTTGTCGGTCCAAATTTGCTCTCCCTACGCCGATCAACTCATGCGTTCACACAGCGCGGTGCTTCACATGAACCCTCCGAAGCGGATCTACAAGCACTTCTCTCGTACCTTTCCCCTTACTTCCCCTTCACTATCACCATTCCCCCGAACGCGAGACGAGACATCAAAGCCGAGCAAGCCTTCCAAGACCTCAACCTCATCTTCTGCGAGCTATCCTCCTTCCTCGCCTTGGCGTCCCAGCAGGACCCCGCCGCCAAGCCGTCCGCGCCAAGGGGCGGGCCCCGCGCAGCCCGCACCCGACGCGCAGCAGCAGCGGTCGGCACGTCCGCGTCCGCGGCCCAGGCACGTCAAATCGAGCGGGTGAGCGCGTACGTTGTGCAGCTCCTCCTGGGCCAGGCCCAGGGCGGCGCGCTCCCGCGCCCGATCGCGCCCCAAGCGTACGTCGCGCTCCTGCCGACCGTCTGGTCGCTCGTTAGCGGGCCGCAGTCGGACGAGGCGGTCGCCTCCGTCTTTGAGGCCGTTGTGGACCACGCGGTGAAGGCGTCGTCCACGTCTGCGACGAAAAGGCACACGATCGAGTTCGTCGGTCGGCTGGTTCTGGTATGTGAACGAATGCCCTCTATGGCGTTCACTCAGAGGCTGACCCACCGGCTTGTGGATGGAAAGTTGGACCGCGAGGCAGAGTACGTAGGCGCTTTCAGGGTAGGCCGCAGTGCAGAACAAGCGGTCAAACTGGAAGAGTGGGTGCTGCAACTTCCAAAACTGCTGTGGGAGCTGGGCGGCAACCATCTTTCCACCACGGAAGTTCGTATGCCCCATTGTAAACCCTGCTCATTTGCTTACTTAGCGTTTGCCTTAGATCGTAGCGCGTATTTTACTACGCCTCTGCCAACGTCGTTCGCCATTGCTCCGTCCTGCAGTGAGTGTTTCGTATTCTCTACTGTCAAGACCTTGAAAACTGATCGCATCTGACTATGAAGACGTACTCTGCGCTACGATCCCGCCTCTCTCCATATTTCTCCATTAGTCATCCGACCCGTGGCAAACTTCCCGGGCCCTACCTCAAAATACCCGTGGATTCCCCCGTGCGCCGGCTCGTGCTCGACCTGGTCGCCACCGTCATCAATCAAGGAGCCCAATCAAGCGAAGAGGACGAGCTTCGGTCCACTGTTAGCGACGCGGTACAGAGCTCTCCGGAGGCGACATATTGGGCAGGAATATCCTGTCCAGTACACTAGTGTGGTTGCGTCCGTGCTGCTTACGTCTAGGTTTCGAGCGATGTACTACAAATCCGATTCTTTACGACGGTCTGAGAACGATTACACGGGTGTACATTATTAGCTCTATGGTATAGATCAAGTCCGTCCATCCCCCTCCACTTCGCTCCCAGTCTCCGAAGACTCGTCTTCGTGCTGAGCATCAAAGATGGCAAGCACTTCGTCCTGATCCAAGCTTCTCTCAAGCTGCTCTTCCATTGCTGCGACGTGATTTTGCTCCCAGTCGGATATCATCGCATCGCTCTCGTCATCCGACACGCTCCAATCAGTCTCAGACTCGGACTCTGTCTCCGGTACAAACTCCTGCGGCTCATAGTTGCCGTCATCGCCGTCATCATCATCGCCCCCGTCTTCGTCCTTCTCTTCACTCGCTTCTTCGTCTTCGTCATCGCTCGAGTCTGAATCCTCAGACGAGAACGTGCTGTCCGTCCCCTCGTCGTCCTCCTCGGCGTTGATGTGCGCAAAGCACGGCACGTCCCGCCAGAACCGGCTGTCCGGCGCCACGCACCACGCCGTCTGGACGACAACCGAGCACGGGAAGCGCACCGTGCGCGTCGCAGGGGCCCCCTCCCCTCCGTCGCCGTCGCCGTCGCCGACGTCCGCGGGGTGGCACACGCGTGGGAGGTCGACGTGGACGACCCTGCGCAGGTGGCGCACGCGCTCGAGCGCGGGCAGGCGCTCCGCGACGGCGAGCGCCGCGCGCGCGCCGGCGACCTCCGCGCGGTCCGCCGCGCAGCCGTGGCACCAGAGGTCGAGGAAGCGCAGCGTGCGGGACTGGAGCGCGTCCGCGGCGCCGGCGTCGTCGGGGTGCGTGAGCGGGAACGCGAGGTGCTCGAGCGCGGGGCAGAGCGCGCCGACGCGCTCGAGCCCCCCGCGTGCGAACGGGAGCCACGAGTAGTCGTACGTGCGCTCTTTCTTGGCGGGGAAGAGGTGCAGGTACGTGAGGTGCGCGCCGTGCACCTCGAGGAGGTGGACAGGCACGAGCTGGCACCCGAGGAGCGTGAGTTGCGTGAGCCGGGGGAGCGACCAAGTGGCGACGAGGTCGACGAAGAATGCACGCCCGACGGAGAATTGCAGTTCTGCGAGGTCGGGGAGTGTGATCGTCGGAAGGTCGCGTAGCTCTACGAGGAGGTCCTGCTCGCTGATGGAGTTCAGCTTGAGCACGCGAAGATATTTGGCGGCAGAGAGAAGGTAATGGAGCTCCCGGACCTCTGCCGTCTTCAGTGGCATCGAAAGGTCCAGCTCGCGGAGACCCGAGGACAGGCGCGCCTTGAGGATACGCCCAAAGTCATCGGTATGGTCGTGGAAGAGCCACGCCGGGTTAAAGCCCTCCCAGCTCCTGTCCTCTACAGCCGGTGCTATAGCACTTGGAAAGTTGAGGTCCGGGGTGAATGCGAACGCGTGGAGCGCCGTGCACCGAAGCAGGATGCGAAGCAGGTCCGCGCGCACGGCGTCGGCGCACGGGGCCCACACAACGCACCCGTCGAATCCCAGGCGCCGGATGAGCGCCGCAAGCCTGCCCGACCCGCCACTCTCGACCGCGTCGGAAAAGAGGGTGCGCGCGAGGGCGGCGATCTGGCCCATGCGCCAGAGCACGACCTCTTCGTAAAGGGCGGCGGTGGCGGGGCCAGACCACGCCGTGCAAATGAGGACGAGGCTTTTCCGAAAACGAATTTCGCCCTGCCAGTGGTTGTATGGACGCATCGCGGACGGATCGTGTTCGTGTGAAGGGGCATAGGCCATCCTGAAGATGCGCAGCAAGATCTCCGGAGGGAACGCATTGATGTGAGGAGGGCGCAATGGCTTCAGAGGGTTGAGGAACTGCAAGGGGTCATCCATTCGACGTGAGCTCTGAGAAGGCAAGAAGAGAATGACGGAAGTGGCTCACACCGCCGTCCCGCATGAGGGCTTTGACGGCTCCGCGAAGCACAACATTTTCCTTTGTGATGATCTCACAAATCTAGACAAGACAAGCAGGTAGTTAGCGTAGGATTATCTCACACTGGGACCTATCCCAAACGCGACTCACGGGGGTCAGGGTCTCGACCTGCCCATTGAGATATTCGGCGCGTTCTTGCAGGTGTGCATTCTCCTGTCTGAGAGTGGCAAGCTCCCGGGCGATGTCCGCCAAGGGGCGTGTGACAAGTTCGTCAAGCGTGGATTGGTGAGCCGAAGGGTCCGCCATGCACAAGACGAGACGTCGATTCAAATCAAAGAATTACCGCAGCCATGAACGCGACGACCCAGAACGCAGAAGACCGACGCCACTCCGGCATGTGCTTCGCACGTGCTGCAGCCTTCCCACTCTCTCGCGTTTTGGGGGTCGTCGAGAAAAATTCCAAGGCGACTCAGGAGGCAGGATGACAAGAGCCACTGGTCTAGAACGGCGAGTGCGGCGGCTCCGAGCTGCCCGCGACGTTGTCTGGTGTTACACCGGTGCCTGCAGCTGGGGGCCGCCGGCGTTGTTTGCGATTGACGCACACTGCAGGCTGTGTGGAGCCGGAGGGATGGCAAATCGATCAGGTCGATCGTCGCTCCGCAGGGAAGGGACGAACAGGGACGAACGCGGTCGAAAGGCAACAGAGACCAGAGACCGGGGCGGAGGCTAATAATATTCACACTGTCTATAGGGGCCTGGTTATATTCAGAGCCGGGAAATTGCAGAACCGTCCGCTTGACCGCCTCGGGCTCGGCGTCGACCTCGGTCCTCGGCGCCTCGGCACCGGATTCGGGGACGCCGACGCGCGGCCATCAGCGTGGGCCTCCTCCGCGCCGCCGGAGGCATCGCCCATGGCACCTCAATTGGACATCCACTGGCGTGTGCGTCCATTCATTCTCAAATAGCAGACGGTCTTTTCCGTCCGCCGTGTGCAAGGATCCACGCTTACCTGCGTGCTGCGTCCTTGACGACCGTCCCCGACGAGGGAGCGAGCCAACATATCGCGAACACGACCGCAGCCGAGGAGTATTTTTATCCTCCGCAGATGCTCGCTCCCAGTTCGGTCACAGCGTTCGGATGCGGCCTTCAGTGCTCCAACAGCCGGACACGTCACACAGCGTCATGGAAGTTTTAATTCTTCTTTGCATTCCAAGTCAACGTGCGTCCAGATATTGCATGCAATACAACACGACGAGTATGTACCCTGGCCCCCTCTAGCCCGTCGCTCCGCCCAGTGCATGCTGGGGCGGATGAACAACGGAAACGCCCCAGGCGTAGAGGGCGGGGACGAGAGCGAGACAATATTAAGCGTAATAAAAACGGGGATAGCAGCCTCAGGAAGCGTGCACAGCGAGGTTGCATGGTGGTATCTTGCGCGTGGTGGCGAGGATGTGGCGCGCGTGGAAGGAAAGACAACCCTCTAGACCCAGACCCAGGTCATGTCGTGGAAGCGGCCGACGTCGAACGACGCGAGCTGCTCGAACGCCGAAGGCGAGAAGTCGAGCGCGAAGGTATCGCAACCCACGCAGCGGTCCGTGGCCGCGACGGTCACAGAGTTGCCATTGTCTGTCGCAGAGTGTCAGCATCCCGAGAAGCTGTACAAGTCCCAACGCGACTTACAGGTTGCCTTAATCTTCTTGCCGCAGAGGGGGTTGTTGTTGGGGTTGACACCATCGTAACCGCTACGATCTGGATCAGAACTATGCCTGCAACGACCAGCGCAGCGTACACTCACGGGTAGTTGTCGAAAAGGGTGTGCGAGACAGCGGCAATGAAGTCGGTGTCCGAGTTGGTGATGCCGCACGCGCCGAGACCGGTTTCATAGTAGGTGCCTAGAAGAACATATGTGAGACAGGCCCGCCTTGGCGTTTAATGTGAATCAACGTACCGTCACCGGTGTGCGTGCCGGTCAAGATACCAAGAGGGTCATCGCTCGACGAGCTAGAGCTGGCGCTCGTAGTAGCCTGAGCGGTGGTGGAGTGCTTGGTGGACGTCGCAGCCTTCGTGGTGGTCGTTGCCTGCTGCGTGGTGGTCGCAGGCGCCTCAGTCGAGGCGACGGCAGAGCTCTCCACGTTCTGGGGGATAGCGATGGAGCTGGAGGAGTGCACCGCGGACGTTGAAGACGGGGTCGCGGAGGAGGAGGTAGACGGGGCTACGGACGAGGAAGTCGCAGCAGCGGAGCTGCTCGCGCGCGTCTTGCAACGGCTCGAGTTGGCGCGCTTGCGGATGGGAGCGACGACGACGGGCTCGGGCTCCGCAACGGGGGCGGGGTTGCGGTGTGCGAGCGCGCGGTGGTTCACGCCGCGGGCCATGTGGGGGGAGGCCATGGCGGAGAGGGCGACGGAGAGGACGACGAGGGTCTTGGCGAAGTACATGGCGGTAGTGTAGGGGAGGAGGGAGCGTCGAGGGTGGGCTGGGGGAATGACCGGATGGGCCTGCTCGAAAAAATGAACGAGAGCGGGCTTATAAGAGCCAAAGGAGAGTCGACGGCAGGACGAGCGTCGT
The DNA here is from genome assembly GCA_900155495.1 of Porogramme epimiltina. Lineage (NCBI taxonomy): Eukaryota > Fungi > Basidiomycota > Agaricomycetes > Polyporales > Polyporaceae > Porogramme > Porogramme epimiltina. The sequence continues at coordinate 73,547 of FTLJ01000179.1, read as the reverse complement.
CGGGTGAGGATGAGGGAGATGGGGGGGACGTAAACAGGCGGCGAGGCAGCAACGGCGAAAATAAAGGGTGCCCAGACAGACCCCGCCCGGCCAAACGCCTCCGTCCCACGGCCCACGGGCGGCGGAGCTCTTGTCCGGCGTCCGCAGCCCTCCTTCTGCGGCCCTCGATCGGCTGCACCCATCAACCTCTTTCCGCCCAATTGCAGCCCCGCCCTCTCAATTCTTCGCCTCCTCCCCGGCCGGGGTCCGATCGCGCCGTCCGCCACGCCGGTCGACGCCCGACACCTCGCCCATCGCAGACGGGCGCGGACGCATTTCCCCCATCCGTCCTCGCGACGTCCACACCCAGACACGGACGCCGCGCGTGGCACACCGCCCTTCACGCGCCCCCCACATGTCCCGCCCGTCTGCCAGCCCGTGCCCACCACGCGTGATCCATCGACGGCCGTGCGTCATCGCATCCAGACGTACCGCCCTCAATCCGCTAGGGTTGTGATCACCCGTCGTGTAAATCTCATCAGTCCTCGTACACAAACTGCGACCAATACGATACACGCCCGCCGCTCGCGCCCTGCTAGCTTACATCGCCTCAGTTCCCGCCGTTCGCCTTTGCCGCATACATCTTTACCAGTCCCGTGCTCGCCGTGTCCTCCAGGCTCTTCCCGTACGCATCGATCCGCCCGAGGAGCAGCATGCTCTCCAACCGGCTGGGCTCCGGCGGGATCTTGAACAGCCTGCTCACGTCCTCTTCGGGCAGCGGCGCGAGGCCGGCCGCTATCCGCGACGCGTTCTCCTCCTTCCGCTTCGCGACGTATGCGTCCGCCTTCGCCTTTTCGCGCGCGATCTGCCGCTGCAGGTACGCCAGGTTGCCTTCCTCCGTCTTGTAGTTGTCTAGCGCCTCCACGATCAGTTCGAGGTTCCGCGGAGTGTTCGAGGTCCCAAGGTTCAGTCTTGAGTACGTTGGGGGAATTGCCACAGAGGAGCTTGCAGCCGCCGGGTTTACGGAAGGCACCGGCGATGGCGCAGCATCCGACAACGCACCGAGGAACGCACCGACCAGAGCGTTCGTCCGGATTTTGAGGGGCACCTCCTCCATAATGCTCGAGAAAGTCAAACGGTGATCGATGAGGCTGCACAGACAAGAGGTCCGAGTCAGCGGCTTGTCGTCTCTTCATATCCCACGACATCAATCACCTCGTGGTACTGAAGTTGCTCCTTTTGTAAGCGCTCAGGAAAGCCCTCGTCAAGCGGAACGCCCGGAACGACGCGTTTCCTCGTGCAGTCTGCGAGATGTCTATAACGAGTCCGGAGGACAAAGCAATCAGTCTCAGCGCGCGCTCAACGCCACGTTCCGGGGGCACGATATAGACGCACCGTGGACAATGACGACGCCGCCATGTCGCAGTTTTTCTTGATGGATGGCCTGGGTCTCCACCAGACTTTGGTTGAAGAACGAGCCTAGGGTCATGCCCTGATAGAATCCAATCACGCTGTCGTCCGCCTGCACCTCTTTGAGCGAGCGCAGCATAGACGCCTGGTACCGTGCTGGAAACCGCCCGCCATACGTCTGATTAATGACCGTTTCATAGCGCACAGGTCCTTGGACTCACCCACGCCCTTCGTGGATTTGTCGTCGTCGTCATTCGAATGGTGGGGGAGGGCAAATGAGTTGGACACCTCGAGCGTGCCGTCGAGGTCCAAACCGAGCAGGAGACCATGTGCCGGAGCACCCGTCGTTTCCCTCGCGTGTTTGACGATCTTCGAGACAACCTAAGGTAGTAACGTAACACGCGCGTGAGTAAAACAAACCAAGGCCATGCACGGGCTCGGATGGTGGCTCGGATGCACATAAGCACGAACAAACACCGGGCTTGTGACTGCTCATGCTGCGTCCGCCGGCGGTCCAGCTAGTCACCCCAAAAGTTTTGTCTTTTAACGCTCGATCCGGACACAAGTCCGTCATCGGAAGAAGACGAACGTGCGTCCGGAACCGGAGAGGAAAGGGGCACGCGGGGCCGGGGGCAGTTTGGCCAGCCCGCCGGAAGCCAAATGCACGGACCGAGACCAGACATGTACAGGCAAGGAGGTTGCGGCCAAGGAGGAAATAACTCACAATCGCATCCAACTGCACGCTCGTGATTGTAATCTCTGCCTCGATATCGATGACCTTAGCCATCGACGCGGGGATGGCTTCGTATGAAGGCGCACTCGGCGCGGGCGCAGACTGAGGTGCGGGGAGGGAGGCGGCGAGAGCCGCTGCCATAGATGTTGCGGCCATATTTTGATACAGAAGTGTTTTGAAGAGGCCTGGGCAGATAGAGAGATGTATACAGAAAAGTTATCGAACCCGTAGCGAGGAAGGCCGAAATACCCAGTGTGCAGTGAAAGCAGACCGGCAATTTTGGATGAGCACCGGGACGAAAGGCTCTCGCCAAACACGACAAAACTCGTCCAGATCACGTGCATGATATCGCTCTTCATGTCTGTGGCTGACACTGCCGGACAGACACCGGGACGTACGAAAGCAATGGACGTATCAATACCCACGCAATTTGACATCTCCGGGCATTGTCGGATCCTCTTTGACCCCATGGGATTCGGTTAAGGAAAGGCAAAATCCTCTTAGTCTGAACAAACGCCTAAAAGCCTAAGCCTCATTTGCAAAGGGGGAAAGGATGACTTTATTATGGGGCAATAATGGGATCACAAGGCCCTAGAAATGCCCCAAGTACGTATGCCCCCGCTCTTCTCTATCCGCTGAGTCAGGGCATTCAATGTGGAGAGCATTCATGTGACCGGATAACGTTTTAACACGCGAGCAGATATCGAAGTCCGTTTGTCCGACGAAGGATTGTCGGGTGCGATGCGTGAAACAGAGACACCAGCGCAACAACGGACTCGAAAGAAAAAAGTGGGCCCACGGGGCAAAAGGGGCGAGTCTAGAGCGCGATGGTCCCCCGCCAACGTCGACGTCGTGAAAGATGACTGGTTCGGGTGGCTGCGATGACTGAGGCAATTTGATCTTATCAGATAAGATACTGGGCTCTTGGGCTGCGGACAACGCCGGCGGTGGCCGATGACACAATGATTAGGCGCACGTGCCTAGACCTGGGACATAACTTGGGGCAGCGGGCGCGTTCTGGGTTCTCCCACCACAGCTCGTCCCGCCTCCGTCCCAGAGCCTGCATGCATCCACGATGTCTCGCGAAACACGCATCATACTCCTGCTCGTAATCGACGTCCTCTTCTTCTTCGTCGAGCTCATCGTTGGTGCGTGTTTGCCGCCCCCTCCGCCCCCACCACACCGTTCCCTAACTCCGTGGTTTGCCTCCAGGATATGCTGTCGGCTCGCTTGCCCTCGTGGCAGATAGCTTCCATATGCTCAAGTACGCCCACTTTCCTCGCTGAAAACACCACATGAGAGTTAGGGGGTTCTGACGGGTGCCTTCGTAGTGACGTGCTGAGCTTGGTAGTCGCTCTCTATGCTATCAGGGTGCGCCTTCCTCCGCGCCACCTCTGCCCCAACCACACGTTTATTTTGCCTTCCCATAGCTCACGCAGCAAACCCACGTTGATTCTCGGTACTCCTATGGCTGGCATCGGGCAGAAATCCTCGCGGCTTTGGTCAACGGCGTCTTCCTCCTTGCACTTTGCTTCTCAATATTCCTAGAGGCCGTAGAGAGATTCTTCAGCACGCCAGGTACGTTCGTGGTCTTCATTTACTTGTGTTCCGTAACCGACCAAACTTCTTCCAACGAAGAAATATCAAATCCACGCCTCGTCGTGTTGGTTGGGTCATTGGGTCTTGCTTCGAACATGGTCGGTCTGTTTTTGTTTCACGGTACGTTCTTGGCGCGTTTTACATGTTTCTGGGTTTCATTCTCAATCCTCATGTTTGCTCTAGAACACGGACATGACCATGGCCACAGTCACGGGAAGGAAAGCCCTTCCGCCTCCAAGCCAGCCAGCATCCATTCATCTCTGGACGATGGTCAGGCTACACCCCGGGCCCCAACCACACCCTCGCCTGCACGTCGCAAATCCAGAGAGCGTTCTGCCTCCTACTCATCGCTGTACGGCCACCCTGCCGCAACGCGCGCGTCGATTGTCCAAGCAGCACACGAAGTGGCCAGGGCACGCTCACCATCTCCGTCTCGGATCAACCGATCCAGATCCCGCGCGGACCGTACTAGTATGGACAGCACGCACGACGAGACGATCTGCGACTCAACCGAGACCGTGCGGGAGACTGCGACGGAGGCCACCCCGTTGTTGCAATCGGACGCCGCCTCGACGGAGTCCGCGTCCCACACGCCCACCGTAGGCGGCCATTCGCACGGGCACGGCGGTCACGGGCACTCGCACGGGTCGATGAACATGCGGGCGCTGTTGTTGCATGTCCTCGGCGATGCCTTAGGCAACGTCGGCGTCATTGCAACGGGCCTGGTGATCTGGCTGACGACCTGGAGTTGGAAGTTTTACTTCGACCCTATCATCAGTTTGGTCATTACTGTCATCATCTTCTCGTCTGCGCTCCCTCTTGGTAAGTGGTTCGCGCTGCAATCCGCTCCATTCGCTTCCGCTAACAGTACGGGTACAGTGAGGAGCACTGCGTTTATCCTACTCCAGGGTGTCCCCGCTACCGTCTCGCTTGATGAAGTCAGGGATGCTATTCTTGCCGTGGATGGCGTGCTCTCCGTTCATGAGCTCCACATTTGGCAACTCTCGGAAAACAAAATTGTCGCATCGGTTCACGTAATGGCGTCGCGAAAGCACGACTTCATGCCCGTCGCAGCTCAGATCCGCAAGGTCATGCACGACCGTGGCGTGCACTCGTGCACGATCCAGCCTGAGTACCATCCACCTCGGAATGCGCCTCCAGATGAGCACCTCCGCGTAGGTTCCCCGCCATCTGACCTTCTGACGAGGGGGCTAACATTCGATCACGTAGACATCGGCCGAAACTTCGTGTTTGATTGTCTGTCCTCCAGACCAATTCTGCAACCCGTCAGAGAACTCGTGTTGTCGTAAGTGTAGTGTTTTGCCGAATCGACCTATTCTTACAAATCATTAGCCCCACTGCCTACAGACGCTTAGTCCTGTTTTCAATCGCTTGTTTTATCGTTGATTATAGTATACTCCGGACGTTGCCGGGTACCCCCTCCTTCCGACAGATGTACAGTATCTGTGCGTAATGTTATCATCACATAGTCACTCCTTGCCTCTTCGATACCGTATACATGTGCTGTCATACATCTGCAGTAAATGTAGGGAAGTTGGCCACGAAAGACTGCATCGCCGTTAGCTTCTCCTGGACCATCCGCGCAGCCCCACCACTGCTCCGTCGCCGTAAATCGCCCGAAAGACGACGGGCCACGGAGGCGACAGATTGCCTGAACACGTTTCGGTCCTCTCCGCCCGCAGTCAGTGCCCACTCGAGGTGCGACGCTTTTGTCAAGGCCGACGAGATCACACCGACAAGCAACTCGGCCGTGAGCGCGGGCGGGCGCTGCTCCGGCCTGGTCCCCGCTTCATCTGCGGCTGCGACAATCGAATGTACCACCACCTGGAGAAACACGGGGAGGAGGGGCGGGGAGCGTGCGATGCGCGGTGCGGTCAGCACGAACGCTGCTAGTCGCCGCGGGCCGTCCAGGTCGCCCGTTTCCGCCGCTACGGCGATGAGCTGGCTCCAAAGATCCGTCAGAAACTTGGTGGGCGGGGAGAGGAGGAGACATCGGTCGACGTCGAGCGCCGGAGCACGTCTCGGGTCTGCGCCGCTGCGAGCGCATTGGCAACGAGTCGAGTAGCCTGGCCAGACCACGATATGCTTGCGTAGTTCACACGCAGAAGATTAGGGTTATCTATATGCAGGACGGTATATGAATAAGCAAGGTCTCGCGCGTATAGAGTTTATTTACCTTCTGGGCCAACAGAAACACCAAGCACTCTTTAAGCTGCCTTTCTAAAGGGCTTTACGTTAAGGTCCTCGATGTAAGTCTGGGTAGCTAGGGGTAGTGGGTATGGGAAAAGGCGAACGATGGTAGTCTCCACAAGAGACAACACAGTGGGAGGGCATGAAGGTGATGTGAAAAAGGTCTTGAACACGTCGAAGTAATGAACTGCCGATATGACTTTCAAATTTTTCGTGTACCTAATTACTTCATTCATCTTCACTCTTCGAGGAAAACATGTGACCAACGCGAATGCACGACGCTGAAGCTCCATTAACAAAGACTTGATGACGCCCACTAACGTCCAATTCAATAGTGAACCTAAAAATACGAGACACCGTTGTTGAGAACTTCCTTGTCCATTTCCCCAGCCACGGTCTTGAAAATGGCGTATGAAAAGACCAACGGAGCTATCTTCAACAGCGTCTTCGGCCGTGTTGTTCTGTCACAACATTTAGATCAAGGACGCATGAGAGGGTCAATTACGACGCACCACAAAATGGCGTCCTCGATTCCTTCAGTGTTCGGGTCGAACAAGGCTTTTGTCGGTACGGTTTCCCCTCGGTCAAGTCCTACTTGCGACAGGTCCGTCTCCCATGAAGTGACGAGTTTAGTGTCTTCCCTGTCGCCCACTATCAGGAGCTGTATTTCGAAGGACTCAAGCATGTTGCGCACTGGATTTCCTGCTCGATCGCTCTGAAACAGCTCGTCCATTACCAAGTTGCACTCCAATGCCTGTGGGGGAGACATCGACGTCACATCTGCCGCGCTTGCTAGCAGGATGCAGAGGAGTTCCGATGCAGCGATGCTTCACTAGGGAGTGGATGAAAGGGAGGCAGGGGAAGCGTGAAAACGGTCTTGAGCAGTTTAATGGCGTCCGTTACTGTGATGAATAGGTGGGAGAGTTGGCATACCAGCGGCATAGTGGTATTGCAAGGCGGTGCGACACAGCACACTCAGGGTCGCAGCGTTATGCAGCTCTGTGGACTGTGCCGCCAGGAGAAAGGCGTTGAGGCAGGCAGGGAGAGAGAGCAAGCCTTCATAGACAGCGTGTTCGAGGTACGCTTGCAAGGTCTGATCCTCAGGATAGTCACGAAAGAGGATGAAGACAGAATCTGTAGCTTGATATGTTAGTGACTGGACAGCGGATGTTGTTATGAACACGCAACTGGATATCTGAGTTCCGATACTGTGCCCGATGCTATGAGGTAGGGCATTCGGCATGAATAGCTTGGACAGCGCGAGTCACTGGAAGGAGATGATGGAATGTTCAGCTTACAGCTATAAGTTTTCAACCCTTCCGAGCAACCTACTGTCGGCGCTGAAATACCACTCTGGAACGCATTTCTGGTCAGCTCGCCAAGCGACATCGTCCAAGAATCAAGCGGGGATGGGTGCTTGAACGGGCGATCTTCGTAACTCATCTCAGAAACGCCGGAGCGAGAGGCCTTCACGAAATCAAGCACAGTCGGACTCGATCTGGATTACGTACATTCACCATTCACGGCGTCAAGCTTTCAAGGCTCGAGCCTGTTCGGCGTGATGGGTAATTCAAACTCAGTCGAAGGCGCTCGTCCAGGCGTGCCCACAACTTTCCCCTCAAACCACCCCCCCCTTCAAGTTTCTTCACTATTTTTATCACACAGACGTGACATTGCCGAGTCTCCCTCGGCACAGGCGGAGCTCACCACACCTCAACCGTCCAGGTCAGTAATCAGGCTATCTCTCTCTCCTCCACGTTCGTCTCACCATGCCTCCTCCCATCCCCCCTAGCGCATTAGATCCACCACAAGCAGGCAAAGAAGGTTCGATAAACGGCCGACGGCTTAGAATCCGTGACGCAATGAAGGAATCCCTTGTGAGCTGCAATGCGGATATTTGGCAACAAACCTACACTCCCTATGCGAGCGCCTGGCCCAAAGGCTCTCTCAAGTCTATCATTCGCTCGTTGAAGAGTGCCGGGCTACTTGGGAAGAAAGGATGGATCCCCCTCAATAGAGCTGTTTCCCAGAATCAATCGGAAGACCTGGTCTTTGCACACCTCAGAAAGATCGTCTCTTGCATAGCGCAGTCTGCCATCGATTACTCCCCGGCTCTCAAGAATCGGCGCAACTTCATCGGGGCGGCCAAACCCCACGAGACGACAAAATCAGAAGTTCCAGGATGGGCGTCTCGTCTTGACTGGCGCACCGTTCGATGTCGGCCTAGTGAAGTTGCACAGTCCTCTCCTGGTATTCCCGACGTTGGAAAGCAGCCTACGCAGAAGCCGCGCCGCTCTAATCGCTCCACCGATCATCGCGAAGTGAATGACGAGCTAGAGTGTTCCCATGTTTCGAAGGAGACCTCCGATATCGCCACCATCGCTAAATTCAAGCTCAAGAGCGGGGCTCAGGACAAAGCTGATGTATGTGATTTCTCGTTCACTATTATACCTTTCGCTGGACATCTATAGGACGAATTCTAGCTTGTCGGTGCAGCCACCGAGCTGCTCTACAATGACCCCTGCCGTCGGTTTGTCCCCGCATTCACTGTCGAAGAAGACAATCTTAGATTCTGGATGTTCTCGCGCTCCCATATCGTTGTTTCTGAAAGTGTCAGTTTCCACCAGGTGAATGCCACGGCTATCTCGCCATGTGGTCCCTATACTAATAAATTCTACGTAGGATCACGAACTTTTTATTAGGTTCCTCCTGTATTCCATCTTCGGTTCCCTCGAAGATTTAGGCTTCGACACCACTGTTCAGCGGGTTCCGAGGAAAACATCCGACGGGAAGATCGCGTACGACTACCAATATGCAATTCAAGACGAATCCGGAGTGAAGTCCGTTTATCAAACAGTTGGGGACCCCGTCTCAGAAATCGCAGCCTATCGGATAGTGTCCCGGGCCACCCGTGTGTGGAGAGTCCGGCAAGTAGACCTTGACGAGAATGGGAACCCCAAACAAGATGCCAAGGGAAACGCCGTCCTGCTCTCGGAGACTCGCGCTCTCAAGGATGTCTGGTTGTACGACGATGCCCTCCTGGAGACTGAGATACAGCAGGATATCTTCTCAAAGCTTGGTGGCTTGGCGGAGGAAGCGCGACCCTACTTTCTGGACATTCTACACTGCGATGTTGTGAAGTGTGCAGGCAACCAACCAGACATCACTCCCGTCTGCCAAGAAGCTCAGCGGAGAGCTTCAGAATGGACCTCCGGGTCACGCCCTTTAACTCCGCATTCCGCCTCAACGCACAAACTCAGGCAGTCGACTTCTTCGCCCTCCAAACACATGCCACCCAATAATCCGATCTCACCTCGCGCCCGCAAACACGTCCGCACGGTATTCAAGGAAGACTGCCGAAGCGTATTCGAGCTCGATGACTTCCGGAGCTTCATCAAATGCATTCTCGATTGCGTCAAAGGTATCTTCGTTGTTCTCCGCTTTTGTAGCCGGCCTCACACAGTTACCAGCGCTTGGTTACATGCGGAAGGCCGGTTACCTTCATCGAGATGTCAGCGCAGGCAATTGTTTGTTCTACCGAACTACCGGGACTGGGAAGCTTTCAGACTTGGAGTACGCGAAGCCCTACGAAGACATACCAGTGTCTGAACAGAAGATAGTGAGTTATTGCTTTGAGGGCTTACCTTCTCCAAGTCGCTGAGGTCTGCATAGGGAACGCCCGACTTCATGGCAGCCGAATGCGCCCAGAACAATTGGCTGATCGTCAATCCTACGTGTCCCGCTCTGAAGAGGTGCTGTTTCTCTGTCCACTTCTACCACGACATCGAATCTGTCTACTGGCTGTTCTTCTGGTGGCTCTGCTTCCGCGTCCCGTGCTTTGTGATCCAGTCACGGCTCGCCCCAGGAATAACAAAACTATTGGAAGAATTATCTGGTCACTCGCAAGGATATTTCCCACTAGGTCTCACTAGCCAAATCAACAGGCTGAATATCTTTCAACACCCTGGCAGTTGCTCGGATGAGGAAGAATTTTTTACACAATTCTACACCCCTTTTGACTTCCTCCTGACGCCGCTGAAGCTTGCCGAAAACCTCGGGGCGGCGTGTCGGGCCCTACACAATCATACGTTGAAGGAAGTAAAGGACGGTGTTTGGCGCTTGCCGGTCGACGCTTTCGCCAACACTATTTATGAGGAATTCGAAGAAAGTCTCCAGGGAATCCTCCAACGCATGGGTACCGATTCTATCCTCGTACAGAAGGTCGATGCCATTGCCCAATCCGACAAACCTCTTCAAGTACATTCGTCCTCTAAACGACGTCGCGACACCACTTCGGACGAGGGGAAAAGCTCACAATCTGTACAACCGCCACCGCCCAAGAAGCGAGCCTCGGGCCGACCACGCCAAGCACCCAGGAATCCGGGGGACTCTACGAAGGCGCCACCCCCAATCACGCCGAAAACGAGTGCAAAAGCCAGAAGAGGAACGGGTAGGAAAGGGGCAAACAAGAAGTAATGCCAAGCTATTCATCCTTCATTGTGACGCTAGGGACTCCAAAGTCATGTCCCCCACACTACGGACACTTGTTTCCGATTGTATAATATTCCTACTAGACTGTAGTCACCTGTTGTTTCTGAGACCATGTTGTTATGAAAGGAGTCTGTACTACCACCCCGAAGAAGGAGTGCAATCGAGACGCATGTGGGTGTAGCGTTTGACACGGCGTCTTCACGGAGTACATGCTCCACGGCCTATGACATGTTGACCGAGGCGTAATTTCATGCCTGAGCGTTTCTTACTATCATCACGTTTTGTGAGTGGCTCAGGGGTAATCGTGAGATCTGAGAGGCAGTCGGGGAGCAATTTTTGTCGAAGAACGTGGGCGCAACTGCCGGCCGTTGAAGGATGGAATCAGCACTACAGTGTCTACTAAGAATGTGTTTTATGAGGGTCCCCGGAATGCTTGACATTAGAGGTTTGTATATGCGGAACGGGGCTTTACTTCGATAAGAGGAAATAGAACCAACGGAGTAGGGACCGGCTCGAAGTGTCCGATGTGGGGTATATACACTAAGAATGATACAGATATTAAGCGACGTTCATACTTTTGAGATGATGCGGCGAGTCTCTTGAGGCGTGAACCGTAGAATGGTAGATAGTATACGAACAAGATGTGGCTTCCGAGAAGTCAGCGTCGGTGTCATGAACCAGAGTAAACGGTCCTTACTCGCATTTCCTTGTGTTCCAAGAATTGAATGACAACGTTCCGGAGATATTCAAAGTTGACTTCTTCGTCCGACCTGGAGGTTGATGGTGACGATGGGCGCGAGGAGGTCTCTTTGGCGATGAGGTCGGACACAGATGATGTGGGGGACCGCACATCTGACGTGCTCTCGTTGCGGGAAGCCCAGTATCCAACGCCAGGCCCCCGCTGCTTCTCGAGCAACGCCACCGAAGACTGAACCTTCCGAAGCTCGTCTCGCAAAGTCTGCTCAAGAATAAGCACAAAGCGGGAAAGCGTTCAGTGGAATCGCACCTTGTTCTGAGCACGGAACTGAGCCTCACGGTTCTTGCTCTCTTCAGCCTGCTGCTGCAGATCTGCAGCCTTTGCACTAATTTCTGCGAGCTGATGCTTTGCTGCATTCTACTCTCGTGTTAAGCGCATTCGGAAGGCGACTTCTGAAGTTATTTACCTCGATCTCAACGGCTTTCCCTGACTGTACGTGCAGGTCCGCCACTTGCTGCTGGTAAACCTTGATCTCACCTTGAAGCACGTCGATTTGTTTCTTCAGGACTTGTGCGCTTTCGAGCTCCTCGTCCTTGCTCTTCAAGGATAAATCGAACTTCGCCTTGAGCGACTCCACTTCGCGTGCACGCTCAGCGAGTTTCTTGCTCCAGTGTGCCTCTCCGTCATCGCGCTCACGTTCGGCCTCCGCAAGCCTTCTGCGTAGGTCGCCAAGTTTTGCCTCGTACTTGGACTCGGCAGCGGCAAGCAACCGTGTGACTTCCTCTGTTGAGGGCCCGGACGACTGCACATGGAGATCTTGATCGCGGCGTGAGTCTGTGAACTCGTCCTGCATGAGAGCGATGCGGTCCTGGGCCTCGCGAAGCTGGTATTGTAGCTCCGTGTTTTGACCCTGACAAGACTCCAGTGACGACCGCAACGATTCCATTTCCGCCTGGCGTAGTTGTAATTGGTCGAAGAGTTCATCCTTCTCCCTCGATAAAGCGTGACCTTTGTTCTCGAGATCGGATATACGCGACTTCTTGTTCTCGATCTCTTTAACGTGGGCAGTCTGTACAACATGAGCAAAAGTTCTCCACCCAATTGGTCATTACCTACCTTGGCGGTGATCGCCTCTAGCTCATATTGACCTCGCATTGCCGTCAATTCCTTGTCGTACTTCTCCCTCAAGACAGCAACCTCTTTGTCGAACTGTGCCCGAAGTCCCTGCACCGCTGCTTCCCTCTCGGTGTTGACTTTGTCGATCTCTGCCTGGAGCTTGGTTCTCTCGACCTTTTCCTTCTCTCTCTCACCCCTTTCCGTCTCTTTGAGAGCACCAACCTCCCTCATGGCGTCGTCCCGATCTTTCTCTGCCTTCACCAACTTTTGCCGCACTGTTTTGAGCAGTGCAATTGCTTTCGAGCGCTTCTCTTCTTCGTCCTTCGCGCTGGCTTCTGCTTTCCCCAACTCGACCTGAAGCCGATCGATCTCATCCTTACGCTTGGTCAATTCCTGGTCTGCTTGGCTAGAAGCGCTCTGCGACGCCTGAAGGAGCTTCTCGGTCTCATCGACTTGTGCCTTTAGTTTCTCAATCTGGTCGGACTGTGACTTCGATTCTAGGCGGTGGATGTCGCGGAGTTCCTCTATGCGCTCGTCTTGACCTTAAATGCATCTCAGAGGAGTACAAGCATCGCAATGTAAGGATACGCACGGGTCAGCTTGCCAGTGAGACGGCGGATTTCGTCCTGAGCCATCTAACGAATTTTGAGTTTCGTCGGCGTACTATGCATTCAAAAGGCATACCTCCGTCTTCATGGTCATGTTTTGAAAATATTCTCGTAAAGCCTCCACTTCTGATATGCTCTCCACTGGCGTGAACTCTCGCAGAAGATGATCGGCAGCTTTCTTCTCGGCCTGGAGACGCTTAAAGGATGTCGAGACGTCTGTCTGGCATGTGAGGGGTACGTTACTGGAAACAGCGGCTTCCTACTCACCTGAAAATCTCTGTTCGACGAGTTTCAAACGCTTCTGCAATGCATCGACGTCGAGACCGTCTATAGCTTTGCCAACGGGGGTCATAGGCCGTGGGACTTCCGATTCCATGGAGGCCTTGTCACGAACAAGCACCGTGGGGGCCGGCGTCGCGTCACCATTGGAGACGGAAACTGACACAACCTCTGTGGGCCCGTCCCCCAGTGTGGGTTTGCGATCTGTATGCGCGTGCTCTTCTGCAGGTACGGCTTCTACATGCTGAGAATCTTGCAACCTGTCGGAAGCATCACTGTCCGGCGAGGTACCCTCATTAGTCGGGTAGGCAACCAGGTCTTGACATTCATTGGAAGGAGATGCCACCTGTAGCGGCCGCGCCTCATATATATCCTCGGATTGCTTGTCTTCCGAGAGCTTCGTGTCATCGAGAGAAAGAGGTTGTTCAGCGATAGGTGCGACCTCCGTGGGCTCCAGGGAAGCGGAGGCTTGATGGTCGAGAAGGGTGTTCTCTACCGTCTCACTTGGCGGATCAGTGAGCTCTGGTGATAGCTCCTGGGACAATTCGTTGCCTTGTGCAACATCCAAGGAGAAACAGGCATCTGTGACGGGAGACACCAACGGGGAGTCGGGTAGGGGTATCGACGTTGGAGAGCGCAGGTCCGGAGGCGGTTTCGCAAGCTGTGATTGTTCCTTCGGTGGCGAGGAAGACACAGCTAATGGATGGTCCACTGCTGACGCAGGAGAAGGAGAAGCTCTTGCTGAAGCAGAAGGGGTAGAGGCGTTGGATGCGTCACCTATCGCAAACTTGGCGCGAAGCCTGTCCTCAAGTGTGGATCTCCCGGCCAGACGTGGCTTGGGGGCTGGGGTTGGTGAGGCCTCTGCTTGTGGTGGCGAGGTCGTGGAAGATTGGCTAGTGCTTGGACTGGCAGGTCGCTGAGAGGCCAATGATTTTCGAAGACTGCTGAGGGCAGACTCGGCTAGTTGTGAGGAGGAGGAGATAGAGGTGCGAATGCCGTCCGAGGACGAGCGAACGGGTGCGTCTTCAGAGGAGGACGCGTCTTGGGACGACCTCGGAGGCTGAGCTTGAGCAAGGCTCTCCACAGCATGCCTCCATTGACTGAACATGACGAGTGTCGCGAAGAATGTGTGAAGACGTGAACGTCCAGAGAGTTGGATAGACGAGCCGCAGCAGGTACAACGCCGTCAGTAACACCGGGGCCGGGAGCGAGAGCCGCTAGCACCGGTCCGGGCGTCTCTCTCACTAATATATGTAGCCAATAACCATGTTGATCACATTCGGCTTCAACACAATAAGTATGTCCTAAACGACAAAACAACGAGTAGACTAGATAGCAAGTAGTTTACAAGTACAGTGATCAAGGGGAGTCAGGCCCCGCAACCTCCTTCCCCTTGCCATTCACGAAAGGCATAGAGGGTATGCTATTGGGAATGACTGGGGGAGGCGTAGATGACGCGGGCGGACTGGAGGCTTGTGGTCCACCCGCCAGCTGCCAAGCGGGAATAGACGGTTTTCCTGGAAGGATAGGGGTTGATGGACCTGTTGACATGTTTGGGCCTCGACTGAGGAGGAGCGCCTTCAGAGACTTGAGTTCCTGTTGTAACTCTGCCAAACTCTGGTTGTGGCTCTCCTTGTTCTTGTCCATCATCTGGGTGTGTAGAGTCGATGCGTGCGCGCCAAGTTGTGCCAACAAGACTTACTTTAGGTAGCATCTCTCGGACCGTATTGACTTCCTCACGAATTTCCCGCATCTCATCCCTTGTCCTGTTCTCACTCTCTCGCATGTCTTTTACAGCCGCTTCTACGTCTGCTGTTACCTTGATCACCTTTTCATTCTGCTCCTCTACAGCCGTTCTGACCGCAGCAGTTTCTGCTTGTATCTCCTTCAACAAAGCCTCCGCGGCGTCGAATTGAGCGGCCATAGCGTCCTTATCCTGTTCATATGCTGTCGCAGATGGGGGTCGAAGATGTGGCAGTACGTATTTCTGAAACGCATCGTTAATAGGATAATCAACTTACTAGCTCAGAAACCCACCCTGAACAGCGCCGCGGTACCATATGCCACGGTGCCAGATATAACAGCAGTGATCTGGTAGAAATATCATGGGCACGTACTAGCGGGGAGCTACAGCTAGCGACTCACAAAGTAATCCCTCCAATCCCATTGAGGCGGCGGTGGTTGAGCGGGTGTATACGGCATAGGGCCATAAACGGGGCCGTATGCCCCTGGTGTGTATCCCTGCATAGACGACCGTGAAGCATTCTGGCTTAACGAGGACCTTCGCAGTGCCTCTTCAACTTCTGGTCCAGTGAGACCCTTGGCCTCTAGAAACTGTATGCGCTGCGCCAGAGGGGAAGCTTGCGTCTATGACGTCGAGTTAGCCTTGTAGCTACGCAGGTAGAGATAATGTGGAGTACCTTTGGGTCGGAAAGAAAAGCCACGGCATTCTGTAGGAGGTCTTGTCTGTCCGGTGTGGCCATAGGTGCGGGGTACGTGGAGAGGATGCGGGGAAAGGCAAGATGTGCGTGTATCATGCGCCGGTAAACGCGAAGTCCCCGACCCCGACGCGCCTGCTGCTCACGTGCGAGCGGCCCCGGTTTCCGAAATAGGGAGCGATCACCGGAGAAAGCCGTGCCGTGGCCCCGCCGGAATTTTAGGGACGAGCGCCGGCAGGAGTGAGGTTGCACCTGAGTTGCACGTCGCTGTTGCTTGCTCTCATCTTCTCCTCGCCGTCATGTTCAAGGCTCCTCTTCCTGCCACCAGGGTCATTGCCCGCCGTCTGTACAGCAGCCGTGGTATGTACCTCATTCGCCGTTGAGCTGCTGGGTTACGTGTCCTGACGTGTTGCCAGCTACGCAGTCCCTTTCCACTTGTGCGCGGAGTTCGGTCAGGTACCCAACTACCACTGCCCACCCTTTCTGCAGGACAGTTGGACGTAGCTTGGGTGCGTATGATATTGCCCTTGTCTTATACAGGCAATTGACGTAGTGCTGCTAGTCTTCACTCGCGGGTATGCGGAGCCTGCTTCCAACAAGTTCTCGCGTGCGAAGCCTCACTTGAACATCGGTACCATTGGTGTGTTTACTGTCTCGTACACCCCTTCCCTCATAGTTCTTAATACGAACGCGTAGGCCACGTCGATCATGGCAAGACCACCCTGACTGCTGCCATCACGAAGGTTCTCGCCGAGAAGGGCGCGGCTCAGTTCACCGACTACTCGCAGATTGACAAGGCACCTGAGGAGAAGGCCCGTGGTATCACTATCAATTCGGCTCACGTCGAGTACGAGAGTGAAACACGTCACTATGGCCACATTGACTGTCCCGGCCACGCCGATTGTACGTGGCTCCGTTTTGCTCTGTGACGTAGCTCACCGTCCCCAAGATATCAAGAACATGATTACCGGTGCGGCGCAGATGGACGGTGCTATCATTGTCGTCTCCGCTACGGACGGTCAGATGCCCCAGACCCGAGAGCATCTTCTCCTGGCTCGCCAGGTCGGCATCAAGAAGCTTGTCGTCTTTATTAACAAGGTCGACATGATCGCCGACCCGGAGATGTTGGAGCTTGTCGACATGGAAATGCGTGACCTCCTGTCGACTTACAACTTCGATGGCGAGAACACCCCAATCGTCATGGGTTCCGCGTTGGCCGCTCTCGAGGGCCGCAACAACGACATCGGTGCGGAGAAGATTCAGGAGCTTATCCGTGCTTGTGACGAGTGGCTGGAGATCCCTGCCCGTGAGTAGTCATCACTCAGTCTAGTTCACAGAATTCCAACGCCATTGCAGGTGACCTCGACAAGCCCTTCTTGCTTCCTGTCGAGGACGTCTTCTCCATCTCTGGTCGTGGAACCGTTGCGACTGGTCGTGTAAGTAGGGCGAGATGAGACTATATGGGATGCGCTAACCCAGCCGTTAGGTGGAGCGTGGTGTCTGCAACAAAGGTGACGAAATCGAAATTGTCGGCTTCGGTACCAAGATCAAGTCCGTGTTGACTGGCATTGGTAAGTTCTCGAAACATGATTCCTTCGTCAAGCTTTGCTGAAAACTCCGGCAGAGGCGTTCCACAAGGAGCTCGACCGCGGTGAAGCAGGTGACAACATGGGTGCACTGCTGCGCGGTATCAAGCGCGAGCAGATTAAGCGCGGTCAGGTCATCATCGCCCCTGGTTCTATGAAGGCTGTCAAGTCGTTCCAGGCTCAGATTTATGTTCGTGATTCTCGTGCTCCCATGTTACGGAGCCTAACAAAACTCGTGTCCTATAGATTCTGACCAAGGACGAGGGAGGTCGTTACACTCCTTTCATGGCCAACTACACACCTCAGCTCTTCATTCGTACTGCGGATATCAGCACACGGCTGTCATGGCCTGAGGGCACAGCGGATGCGGAAGAAAAGATGGTCATGCCCGGTGACAACGTCGAGATGGTCTGTACTTTGCACCACGATGTTGCAGGGGAGGTTGGCTCCCGGTACGTTGCTATGTGTTATCTTCGTGATTCTCAACTTACGTCCACCTTAGCTTCACGCTTCGTGAGGGTGGCAAGACCATCGGTACTGGTATCATCACCAAGGTTCTTGAGTTCGCATGAGCGGAGGTCATTACTACTTGCTCGTCATCATCACCATACATAGTTGCTTCGTTAATGCATGTGCTTGTAATGTCCTGCCCCACTCATCACAAAAGGAGACCTCGAGCTTGCACACTCGACCCCACCGCTCACTGTACCTTACATCCTCATGTTTATCGCATAGATACTTTCGCAATCACATATGCTTGTATAGCCCGGCCGTTTACCGAGAGATAGCCAGACGCGTGCAGCAAGGTGCAGCAGGTCTCGAGCCCGCAAAATACGTAAGAGCGGAACCATAACGGGGAGGCACACCAGTGGTCCGACCCTCCGAGACTTTTGCACGGAGTTCCGTCTCTCCTTCCCCCGCCCCCTCCTCTTCTCCCCTCTCTTGACCGTCGCGTCCCAACTTCGCCCCACGAAAATCCCCAGTGGCTAACGCTCTCACGACATGCTCTCGGCCCTCCGTCACGCCTCCCGTTCCGGCTCCGCCGCCCTGCGCGCCGTGCGCCCTGTCGCGCCCGCTGTGGCACGCGTCTCCCGCCCGACGCCGTTCGTGCGCACCCTGATCAGTGAGCTGGCTGTCTTGCATACACGCACGCCGTGCTGACGTGGTTCATGCGCGTGCAGCGAAGAAGTACACCGAGGACCACGAGGCGGTCGTGTACGACGACGCGACGCAGATCGGCACCGTCTCTATCACCGACTACGCCCAGTCGAGCCTCGGCGACGTCGTGTACGTGGAGCTCCCCCAGGAGGGCACTGAGATTGCGCAAGGTGGTGCGTGGCTTATCTCTCGCGCTGTCGGGCAGGGCTTGAGCTGACCGCGTCTTTGACAGACCAAATCGGCGCGGTGGAGAGTGTGAAGGCCGCCTCGGACATTGTGAGTGCACAAGACGTCTCCTTTTCCTCTCCCCGACTGAGACCATCTGCATATAGTTCGCTCCTGTTTCTGGTACGGTCGAAGAGGTGAACGCTACACTGAACGACCAACCGGGCCTCCTCAACAAGTCGCCGGAGGACAAGGGTTCGTATATTTTAAATCGCTTCTCCTTCCTAAACTAAAGGCCGCCGTGAACAGGCTGGTTGTGCAAGGTCAAGATCAGTGATCCGTCCGAGGTGAGTGTCGCGCACGTCACGCCTGGTCCTTGACGTTGTCCTTACGTCCTCTTGCAGCTGGACAAGCTCATGACGGAGGAAGAGTATAAGAAGCACTGCGAGTCGGATCACCACTAGCGGGATTTGCTCGTGGTACTAGAGGGAGCACCGAGGGGCTGAAGGTTAGTTGAAGCCCTGAGCAGGGTCCGCGGCTTCAACTGCCGCACGCGCACAGACTAGCATGGAGACACTTAGAGCACCTTAGCACGCGTATTTGAACGCTAGTAATGACCGGATCTTAACATCCGCTATGACCACGTCCGCCATAATACAATTCGAGAGATAAAGGGATGTATTGGCGGTGTGCCAGGAGTTGGTACGACCAGTCTAGGCCTTCTCGCCACGAGCCTCCATGCGAGCCTTGGCCTCCTTCAAAGCCCAGGAGTGTATGCTGAGTCCTTGGCATCAGCACACAGAGCAGACTATGTTGGCAGGACGCTCACCTAGTGTCGGGCTTGTAGTACAGCAAGACCGCGGCCACGCCCATCGTGCCATACATGCCAATGTACCACACGTTCTCCCAAGACTCCTTCTTGCGCTTCTGGCCTGCAGGAAGAGGCTGTTCGCCCAAGCCAGTAACGAGGAAATATAAGATACGATGCCTCGCTCGCAGAATATGTATGGGTATCGTTTCGTACCTTCTCCGCGAAGAGATAGCCCGTCGGCTCGTTGTAGTGAGGGCCGTGTCCGTGGGAGGCATACCGCCTGCAGCTGGGCGTAAGGCGAGCAGAACACGCCCGCCGCTGGAGCGTGCGTAGTGATGATGGGGACGGCATGGGTAGAAGGTGGGGAGAAGGGATAGTTGTGCTCCAGCACAGGCGTCGACTCGGCGGGGAATTCGGAACGCGGATGTTTTTGGGTTAAGGTTACGTTTCCTTTTATGTCATCTAGTAAGCCTAGACTTCAGCCGGACTTATAGCCATAGCTATAACTGGTGTATTGATTTGGATACTCTGATTTTAGAGGGGCCCTCGTTAAGACAAGGTCCAACTGTATTCTACAAGATTTTCGACATTATATGATAGTCTACAGTCTCGTGTTCACCCTCATCCTCGTGCTGGTCTGGGTGGTCTGGCGAGGTAGGATCTACCTCAAACCTAAACTTTACCGTTAAACACGTCAATAGTCGTAGAAGTAAAACTTCGAGTACCTCATCTTTTCGTAAAAATCATACGCCTGGGTGTTGACTTCGATAAACGCATTAGTCGAGGTGCCTGAGTCAAATCGAGGCTATGCCACGTGCCTTTCAGCACAGTCAGTAATATCTTCTCCATTCGCCAATGTTTGCCGATGGCGGTCAACTTGTTGAGTAGAAAGCATCCCAATCCGCGACCTCTGAAGGGAGAAGCGACCTGGAGCTCATAGCTATTTCAACATACTGTGAGTCGAGTTACCCGGTAGTTTAGGACTAATTGCCTACCAGTATACTGAATTCACACCCTCACCAGGACACTCTTCATACTCCTCATAATCGAACCGGAACATGGAGAATGCCACCAGGGTGGAAATTCCATCATCACAGTTTTCGGCCTGTGGGTTGTTCGTCGTCCGCACAAGAATGAACCGCGAATCCAGATGAAAAAGCTCTTCCTTTTTTTCTTCGGGATTCCATCCGAACGACGATGGCTCAGTCCTATATGTGGCAGATTCGGACATGTGAGTGTATTCTCATTGAAGATGTCTGCTTCACCCACAGCGTCTTCATGTTGGTCTCGTACAACTCCCACGCCTCATCGCGGGTACGAGGGGTTAGCTCAGACGCGGTCTGCACCAGAACATCGAAGCTTTCGAGAGGGTAAGCTTTCAGCCTGGAACAATGAAAAGACATTATTACGAAACACCCTTGATCAATACAGGTTTTGAAGTGACGCCTGCCACGGAAGCGAGTTTGGAACTGGTGGCCTAGTGGGAGGTGGATCAATACAGACAGGCTGGACATCTAAATGAAGACAAACTTTGTTGGCAACATTCACCAGCTTTGAGGCCCCCATAGTCAAAATTGACGGCCGAGAGTGCAAATGGGAGAGTTCGAGAGTTGTGTTAGAACAGCGACTCACGTCACAAGTTCAACAAGATAGAGTTGATGCTAGTTACGAGAGAGACTCTTGTGTAGAGTTCAGGGTCGAGCTACTACCACCCTGAGGACGACCTAACCGGTGTTATTCCGCAGTTGTAGCGTCAGAAAGACCCTCCGGGCGAACGAAACTCGTCGTTACGATCGTCGTAGCGTAAAGAGGGCGGCGAGTTCGTCGGGAGCTCCATATATAGTAATTAAGGTAGACGCCTGTGCTGTAGTACTAGATCACCTGACGGATCGCCACTTCCCTCATACCCTCAAGATCTCATATCCCCGGCTCGAAGGAGCAAACGAAGGAACAGAATTTGGGGAATTACTGACTAGATTACACGATATTGCGCGCAGCAAAGCCAGAAGATAACATCAAGGCGGTCACATTTCTCCTAACGAAGTTTTCTATTGGCTGCACAGCTTCGAGCCCTAAACCATGAAGCTCGACGCTACGGACCTACGGTATGTCACGTCCGACGAATTCCGAGTGCTTACAGCTGTATGTAACATCATATCTCGTGTGTCGAGCCCGTGAGACCTAACCGCCGCTTGTGTCGTCCAGGTCGAGATGGGATCGAAAAATCACGAGATTGTCCCCACCGTCCTCATCGTAAAAATCTCTGGTCTACGTAATGGGGGTGTCAACAAGCTTCTAGGGTCTCTGGCGAAGAGAAACCTCGTTTCTAGAGTCCAAAATGCCCGCTGTGAGCAGCCCGTCCCCACGTACTGTCACAGCGTCGCTCTGCTCACTATGCACACCCCTATCTAGATGACGGCTACCGCCTCACCTACGGCGGTTATGACTACCTTGCCATGCGCGCCATGTCGAAGAGAGACTCTGTTTATTCTGTCGGCAACCAAATAGGGGTGGGAAAAGAATCCGGTGAGCCGCATTCATCGCAGGGTTCGAGAACGCCAAGCCGCAGAACATTGATCGGACGAGGATACAGACATTTACATTGTGGCGGACAAGGACGGCAATGAGCTCGTTCTCAAGCTCCATCGGTAGACACCTCTTGTCACTCGTCTAGGGATGAGCCTGACGCCTGTCGTTTTCCAGTCTCGGGCGCATTTCTTTTCGCGCGATTAAGGCGAAGCGTGACTACATGGGCAAGCGCAAGTCGGCGTCATGGATGTATATGTCACGCCTCGCGGCCGAAAAGGAATACGCGTTCATGAAGGTGGGCCTCGCCTTCCCGATTCGCTAGGTTAGGTGGTGGAAATTAACCACATATTTTTTCTAGGTCTTGTACGAGCACGATTTCCCCGTTCCCCGGCCGGTCGACCAGGCGCGGCATTGTATACTGATGGGCTTCATCGATGCCTACCCCCTGTGAGCCTCCCTTCACACGCTGTGTCCTCGGTGCTGATCGCGCAACTCAGCCGTCAAGTCTCGGACCTGCCGTCTCCCGGAAAGCTGTACTCGGAGCTCATGGACCTCATCGTACGCTTCGCGCGCGCGGGGCTCATCCACGGCGACTTCAACGAGTTCAACATCCTCATCCGTCGGGACAGTGGCGAGCCTGTGGTTATCGACTTCCCGCAAATGGTCAGCACGTCGCATAAGAACGCAGAATGGTGGGTGCTTCCCCGAGATCGCTCGCCCTCCTTCACATCTTCCCGTCCCCGCCCCCATCCATCCTCCTGCCGCCTTGGCCATCTCCGTCGTCCACACGGGCCACGCTCTCATCTGCTTCGCACCCGCGTCCGCATGGCTGCGTATGCTGATTCCGGCGGCCGCGTGGGCAGGTACTTCAACCGGGACGTAGAGTGCATCCGGCGGTTCTTCCGGCGGCGGTTCCGGTACGAGAGCAGCATCTACCCCAGATTCCGGACGATCAAGGCCGAGAAGGAGAAAGCGGGGACCGCGGGCGGCGACGAATGGCACCTCGACCTCGTGGTGTGCGCGAGCGGCTACGACAAGGGCGAACAGAAGGTGCTCGAAGAGGTGCGTGGCGCTCGCCCGCCCCCGCTGGCTTCTTTTCGGGGCGGGGCGCGTCGTCGTGGCGTTGTGGTGCCATCGCTAATATGACCGCGCCGGTTTGCAGTATATGGATAGCGTCGCGCAGGAAAGAGAAGCCGCGGGCTCCGACAATGAGGACCAGGACGAGGAAGAAGACGCGTCTGATGACAGTGACGAGGAGTCCAGTGGCGAGGACGAAGAGGACAGCGAATTGAGTAGAGAAGAGGGTATTGAAGACGACGAAAGCGAGGCCGAGGAAGCGGACGGAAACGACGTCGCACCCCCAGCGGAGAGCCAGGACCCCCCGCTGGGCAAAGCCGGGATCGACTCCCACGTTCATGAATCTCGCGAAGGCTCCGTCCGCACGCGCAGAACTGGTGAGGCGGACGAGGGCCAAGATGGGCCGCCCGCACCCCCGCCGGCAGCGCTCGCTGGCGAAGACGGGGGCGGGGATGACGCGCCTTCCGACGCAGATCCGCCTCGCTTTGGGGGGTCCCACCCGCCCTCGCCGGACGCGGACCGCATGTCCCGGCTGTCGCTGGGGGCGGGGCCTTCTCAGCCGCGGCGGGGGGCGGGCGGATCACAGGAGATAGCGGAGAAGGTGCAGACCGAGGTGGCGAAGCAGCGGGCGCGGGAGCAGCGCAAATATCACTCGAAAAAGGGCGCGCAGAAGGGCGGGGGCAGGCCGCGGGGCAGCAAGCGCAAGCAGGATACCAAAATCAAGGCGGACGGTGGCGGCGGCGGCGGCTTCTGGGACTAGACGCGCCTTGGACCGACGGCGGTTCTTACCCCGTGCGGTGGTGGCTGGGATCCATTGTACGTGTATGGCTATGGTGACATGTGTGACGACCTTCATACTCCTACTCGTCGTCCAACCCCGCCCCCCGCCTTCCCGAGAAGGCCAGTCCCTACTCCGGAACGGGAGTCCACCCAAGGGGATGGAAACTTTGCGTCAATTAGAGACATTCTGCACAGAAGGCCGTGCAGAAGATCGGCAAGCGGTCTCGTCTGCCGCAGCCTGAGCCTGTTCGGGAGCCCCGCCTCTCCCCCGCCTGCTGAACCGCGCCGCGGGCTGGTGAAGGCGCGTGAAGACTCCCGCAACCGCCGCACCCGCTGTTGCGGGTCCGGGGCCTAGGCCACGGGGGGGAGGTGCAGCGGTGGCTCCAGTAAGGAAACCTGTCTTGAGCTTCGTCCGCGGGATGCGGATAGCCGCATCGCGAAGCAAGGGCGCAATTAGACGCAACCGGGGCGAACCCAGCACGAGGCCCCGCCCAGTGCCTCGCGGACTGGGAGAAGGCGGTCCTGCCGGCACCCGTCAGCGAGCCTCGCCTCTAAACGACAAGAGGCCTACCGGAGTGCCGCGCGAGCGTGCTCGGAATTGCGACGACGTCGCTGCGGTCGGGATCGTGCACGGCCAGGCCTATTTAGGTGCGGGGCGGCGCGAGGGCGCGCCCGTACAGTACCTGCTGGCTGTGCGCGCCCCCGCTGGCCTTCACCGGATGCGGTTTGACATTGGTCGGACATCTCGGGGGTGTCCACAGAGCACGGGCGGCCTAGGTCCTCGGAGACCCGGGGCAGGCGTGCCCCAACGTCAAGTGCACCCGACACCTTAACCTTTGGCTCCATGTGCGGCGGCTGGCGTTGCGCGTGGAGTGTTAAGAAGCCGGTATGGATCTTGGAGGGGGGCGCGAGGTTAACATCGGAACTAGCGGCTGGCGGGCGGCATCGGGCGGATGGCTCAGCGCGGGGGGCCGTCAGAAAGAGCAACAAAGTTGGACGGGCTGGAGGACGATCGCCATGGGCCTCTCGGGGCCAAGATTCTGCTCAGATCGCCACCCCAAATCCCGGTGGAGCGTCCGCGCCGAATGCGGCGATTCATACATACCAGATCTGGCGCCCGCCGTCCGCCGGTTTGGCGGGGTTGAGTTCGTGGACCGCACCTGCAGATGGCCTCCTGGGCTTTTAGAGTCTGGCAGCCGACCGGGATCTCGAGATTGGCCTGACGCGCGGGGTCTCAGGCCGAGATCGATAGGGGAGCTGTTGGTCCATGCTTGCTCCGGCCCGGTTCTTTTTGCACCTAACCACACCTTGGAAGTCCCGTTGAAAGTCTCGTGCACGGGCCCCGTCCGCCGGTCCACCCGCCCGCGCCGCGTCGCGCAGCAGCTGCTAGGAGGCGAGCTGCTCAGCGACGCGGCAGGGGGCTCGCGGAGTGCAACGCATCGCGCCTCCCTGTCATCGACGTGATGCGAGGGCAGAAGGCGAGCGCGGAGGTCGTCATTGAGTTCACAGCGCTCATTGTGCCGTCGCCGTCCCCGGGACGAAACGAGCGTCAGAGCGGGCAGCGCCATCTACACCTGCGCGAGGCATGGAAGCGGCCGCGATGACGAGCCCCGTACGTGCTCTATAAGCTTAGTCCCTCCTCCCTGGCGATGAACATCCCAACGTACGAACCCCGCGATCCCTACGCCCTGTTCAACGGCGTCCCTGCCCTCAATCTCCGCGGCACATGCCATGTACCAGGGCATCTAATGCCCGCCCCGTATTAGGAAGCATGCTAACCCCATTCTCGTTTCCCCACCATAGACTGAGCCGCAGCCGCTCAGGATATGAAGTTGGTTCAGCGGCGTACCTGATGCAATAAAGCGGGCCCTCGATTACGTGTAGCGAATAGACCGCTTGACGATTGGCTGGCGACAAGTAAGTTAAGATTGGCACGCGGCAGAAGTCAACGACGACATAGGAGGGTGTGAGCCCGAGTTCGGTAGGGCGACACCAACGTTTTAGGACGCTGTATGTGCGCAGTGTACTTCCGCAAAGGCCACTACGTCATCGACCATGTTGCGTACCATGTGCCGCGGCGCCAGCGGGCCACGACACAACGCCTGTGCTTGAAACCGAGCCCGAAGGCGGTAAGACTCGATGTATGCGCACGGCAGAGACAAAGGCTTAGGCCATAGCTTAGCTGAGTTTGTCCACGGCACACCCGTCACCGCGTTGGCTTGAGGTAGAGCTCCGGTGTCCACCGAGGGTACGAAGGATGCGACCTGGTAGAATGACATGTAGAACAAGGTTAAAAAGAGAAAACTAGTGCACACGACAACGGAGCAACATATACAGTACATGCTACCCCAGCAGTCAGTATCTCATCCGACATGCGATAACATTCTACTCACAAGTTAGCCGCTCTAGGCGTTTGGATCGTCCGTAGCCTCGAATTTGTGTTTAATGCGTGGCGCGACGTCCGTCATCCCTTTCCCACTGCCAGTCACACCCACTGCGCATGGTCAGGGTCGCAAGGTCAGCAGCACCCTTGCCACGAGCCAGACAGCCACGCACCTCGTCCTAAAGGATTGTCCGGTGTCTTGAAGATGCTCGTGCCCGTCGTGCCCGCTATGTGTATGCCCTTGCGCTCGGACTTCTTCGCGAACTTTTGCCACGACACTTGCTTCTCCTGCTGCTCCTTCGCCTTGGCCGCGCGCACCTCGAGCTTCTTCTCGTTCTTCTTCTTCTTCCGCTCTCGCTCCTCCTCTTCCTCCTTCGACAGCTTCCGCTTGCTCCCGCCCACGCCGCCCGCCGCAAACGACGACGAGGCCGCCCCCGCGCCCCCCGACGGCAGCGCCTTGATCTGCGAGCCGTTCACGAGCTCCGTGTTGTTGTACCCCTTGAACACGACGCTGTACGCGCGCTTGTCCGCGGACCCGCCCACGCTCGCGATGCGCGCAGGGTACCATTGCCCGTCGCCCGAGTACTTCGCGAGGCACTCGTCGCCCGCCGCCCACGCTTTCCCCGACGCCGCGGCTGCGCCGGCCGCGGGCGCAGACGTTTTCTTCGGCGCGTCGGGCTTGGAAGACGATGCCGCGCCGCCGCTCTGAGCGAGCGCGGCCTGCGTGAGGTCGATGAGCTCCTTGAGTTCCGAGCGGAGGGAGATGAGCTCGTTGCTTTCGGGGTCGGCGGAGAGCGCGAGCTCGACTTGCGACAGTTGGACTTGGTATGTCTCGAGGTCGGCGGCGTCCATGACTGCGTGTAGGTGTGCAAGGGAGAGTTATGAGATACAGAGAGTTACTGGATAGCCTGGGTGCCGAATGTAAGGACGAGTCTAGTGTCGACGGCGCGGTCCAGGGCAGCTCCAGGGCTCTGCACAAGCGCTGGGAGGCGTGGGAAATTCGGAGGAAGAGGTATCCGCCGGCTCGAGGTGTTGCGCGAAACATACCATAAATTGGATTTATGACTATCACCCCATACTACCTCCAAACGCGGATGCTTGCCATATGGTACAAAATCTATCCATCTCATACCGTGATCTAACTATGCTGGTCAAACCTCGGGAAGGAAACGCGCGCTGACAATGAATCCGGACGATGAACGAAACTAATGCTACTTGTACGGGGTGCCAAGCTGTTGCTCCAACTTGCTGTTCTGTAAGTAGTGTCAATCCATGAGCTGCGACAAAGACTGGAATACTGACCGCCCGTTCAATCTCCAGGAGTTTCACCTTTATGTCGGATGCATCGTGGTGGAGGCCGGACACCATACTCTTGAAACAGGGTCAACAGGGTCCACTCGCCGCAAGACAACGGTGAGTCCTACCTTTGCAGTTTTGGCGTTGAGACCGTGGTACGAGAGGAGCTCGCTTTCGGTGGCGACGGGCATGCCCCTAGCGGCCAATTGATCGTGCAGACGGTCAATGTGCGCCTCCAGGCTCGCAGTGTAGATCGTGCGCCTCTGTGGTGCGCCCATCGTAGATCTGCACGAGGAGTGTTAGCCTTGGCATTCTTCGTGCGCACGCGTGCGACGAATGTCACGACTTACATCTCCTCTGGTGTGAAGAGCGCCTTCTCTAGGGCGTGGTTCCACATCTTCCTCCGTTTTCCCGCACCGTTTTTCTTGTTGTATAGCCGCGCATACGGGTGGACGATATTCGTACCCTGTATGACTAGGCCGTCGTCGAGGGGGGACGAGGGCAAAGACGACCGTCTTCCCTGACGCCGAGAAGGACCCGGCATGGATGGGAGGATGTCTGCCTCCAAGGGCGAAGCCGATTCGGGAGGGGATCCGGTAGGGCACCGCCCATATAAAAGTGGTGTGACCGGATGAGAGTACGTGGATGCCGGAGAATTGCTGTACGCGGACGCGGAGGTGGGCGATGGGGTGACCATGCCATGGCCGGGGGGAGTGCCCGGAAGGGAGGACAGAGGCAATGGGTGGCAGGAATGGGACACGTCAATGGAAACTTCGAGTTGTGGCCGATCCTGCGTCTCCGAGGCCACAGCGGTATCCAGTGTGGGACGGTAAAGGGCGATGGGGGTTAGCGGGCTGGTCTGGAAGACGGACTGCATGGTGTCGATGCGGTGGCGGAAATGGCGAGAGATGAGGGACGCCTCAAGGGACGCCTTATAATATCTGGGGCGTTGGGTCGTGGGCGGAGGGACCGAAAGCCGCAACGTATGGTGGAGCAACTGAAGACACACGTTAATGCGTGACCGCGCTTCTCTGCTGTTGCGGTTTTCGTGCCCGGAGGTGAAATGTGAGTGATGTTGTCGTCACCAGGCCGCCGTTTCTGGCAGACCGCTCGATCGGGTCCCTGGGCACGCGAATGGTCATATCATGATGAGCTGAAGCCGTTTTGGAGAGAGTTTTGCTTGCTCTGACAAGAGACAATCTGCCGTGCTTCACCGTATCCTGGACATTTTGACGTCCGCCATTGATATTAACTGACCCCCGAGGGCACTACAACTCCCTAGTTTGTAGTGAGTGTCATCAACTCGGCCGCCACCCGCGTTTCCACGGTGAAATTGTGGTTCACGTTGGCGTCAGGGACACATGCGCTCCTAAAACTGGTGTGCCGAGGCTGCAGTTGTCCGGAGCAGCAGGAGCACTTTGTTCATAGCCCGGAGTTGGAACAGGAGAAACGAAGTCTGTCACTGATGATGCAATAGTAATGATCGACCAATGGGAGCTGATTGAGATCAGCGGAATCTGAATCTTGATCTCCGCGAATGCTGGAAGCACCAAGCCATGTAATATGGGTACATCCAAGGCACATTAACTCAGAACAAGAACGATGCAAGACCACAAGCCCGCTCGCCGGCCGAGAGGACGGATCTGGTTGAGGGATTCGCGGGTGTGCAAGTATGGAAGTGGGGACGCCGGGTCGGGCAACAGCCCTCCGGTGTCCGTCATGTTTCCCCAAGTGTGCTGATAAATGACCTACCGAACAGGCTCGGGGGTGCCCATCGGGAAGGCTCATGAATGTGGGTGTACGCATGGCCACGGTCTTCATCACCTGAAGGGAAGCACGAAGGAGCTTGTCCCTGTCGCCATGCGGGAGCGGGCATGTGCTTGGCGGCAGCCTCCCTCAGAGAACGCAGGGCGCGCCCCAGGTCCCCAGTAGCTTGCGCTAACCCGACGCTCTCCAGAGCGGTGGTAGCGATTCGATGCGGATTAGGGCGCTGGGTGCCCCGTGTACTGACCCCGCTAAGCCCGCGCGAGCTTAGAGAGCGCACCACTCGGGATGTTCGGGGCAGCCACTACCCGCGTCCAGAGACGGAAGAGCGGAGAGCACCGGGGTACTTTGTATTGGCCCCGGAAAGGTGAAATTGGCAGACCGAGGGATACTCCCCCGGAACGGTAAGCTGGACTAACCTTAGCGCCACACGAAATCTGAGATCGGGAACCAGGACATCTGCACGATCTCTTGCTAGTGGTCGTAGCTCGGGTCACTGAACCGTCTCGGCACCTGCCCTGGCCCACCCCCGTCGATCGTCCCGCCGCCGCCTGCGCCCACAAATACCCCGTCCCGGCCCGTCTCTCTCCCGCCCCCTTCAGTCCTCAGTCGCTACCATGGACTATTACCCCGCACCCCACCCCGTTTACGAGCCCGCCCAAGTTAGTACCATGCTTGCACGCCATGTCTTTAACTAACATTCCCTAGGTCCATGAATCCCCCATCCCTTACGCAGAATACCAGGCAATGTACGCCATGCCGCCGCCCCAACTCCACTTCCCATACCCCTGCCTTTCCGACTGCAGCTATCTGTCCGAGGAGCAGGCCATGCCATACCATCCCCAGCAACTTGCATGCGCCGAGTTTCCGCTCTACGCTCCCGTCCCCACTTCAGTTCCCACTCTACTTGTCGACCCAAACACCGATCAGTCAATCACGGCACCCATCTCACCGCCCTCAGAGCTCAACACTCAACACCTGGAGGAGAAGCCCGTGCCACCAAACAATCCCCTTGACGTGTATCTAGATGCTCCTCAGGAATTTTTCCCTACCCCATCAGAGTTGTTGGCCGACATGAACGCCCGAGACCAGGCAGCCCGCTCCGACACCGAGCCTTCTGACACGTCCTCCGCGAAATCGGCGACCCCTAGTGCCAAACGAAAGCGGGAGCCATCTCCCAAGCCTGAGAACCTCAACCAGCGCAAGGCGTACTTCCGTGCTGTATCCGACAACGTCGGCTTCACTATCACTGATCCGTCAGTCTGCCTCGTCGACCTCCGCACACATATCTGATGTCTTCGCCTTAGAGATCGGATTACTTCCCACGACAAGAAGAGGAGTTACCTCGAATGCCTCGAGGAGTACGTGCAATGGCTCCACGAAGAGGTCCGGCGTGCCGGCGAGGCCCCAGTGCCCTTAGAGCGCATTTCAAAGTACGACGGTCTTTCTAACCGCTCTCTCCGTGTAAGTGATCAATGCTTTCTTTTTCTTTCCTGACTAACACGGCTGAAATATTGCAACAGACAATGCTCGTTCACAAGCAAGCGGAGACTCGCGAGGCGAACTCGCGAAAGGTTCATGCAGAAGCTAGGGTTCGGATTTACCACTGTCATCGTATTCTTCCGCTAAAATTGCCTCGCTCGCACAGTTCCGTGAGCTACAAAGTGCAGTACTCCTTCGCCAAGCCATAGAGGAGAACCAGCAGTTCCGGAGGCATTCCATCGCGATGGGCTCGCTTTCTCGTGGTCCTTCTCACGATATCGTCGGACAGATGTAAGCTACCTCTCAGATAGTTGGACTTATTCGCTTTGAGTGATATGCCTTGGCTCGGGACATTGTGTACCGTCAGTAGTCCTTATTGTACCGCTGCTATCGTGTAATTCTTGCAACTCGCAGGTCGATACCGTATGCTAGTGTAGCGGCTGTTGGTGGACCCATATTTCGCTTGCGAATGGACGAGGATCATAATCTAGATGTTCACAACCGCGACGTTGCCCGCTTGCCCGTAATATTCGAGCGACCTTTCTATGCGGACCTGGTGCACCTTCGGTCCCATGACCGTTACGGCATGACTTTTGCCAAAAGGCCGTCCATCTTTCGGGGACACTGTTATGCAAGACGCGTTCTCCGGGTCCCTGACCTGTGACATTCGGGCCAGAGGCGAAGCGCCCTGAGTTCTAGAATAGATCCCATTATCATGCTCCCATCCCCAGCTACCCGGGCAGGATCGTCGCCCCCAAGCGCACACAGGGACAGCAGGGCGTTCGGTGGAGACGGACCCCGCTTCCACGCGCGCAGCCGGGCTCGCCTCAGGCGGCAGCCGCTCCGGGCGCTATGTACGCCCGTCATTCTCATTTTTGAACGCGCGAAGATTGATATTACGGCTGCAGCGCGCTGTCGCGGGCAGCGTGCGGCCGCGAGCAAGCCACCGGCGATAGCACTCGCAGCTTGGCACGTAAGCGCGATGGGGACCTCGGCTAGCAATAGCGTTTGAAGTGGAGACGTTTGGAATGCAGCACCCACGGCCATCCCGGAGTTCTTCCTGCGGCGCGTGAGCCGCGCTCTGTGGGCCTGCATCGACGTCGGGCTCCCCGCCTTCCGAGCGTGGTGTGCCGACACCAATACAGTTTTTTTTTCTTGCTGGGGAGGTTGAGAACCCGACGGAGTGGCGCACTGCCGGCGGTATGGCGCCTAAATATGACGGCCTGTCCGGTGATTGAAGACAAGCCGCCGCACGCACGCGGAGGGAGCGTGAAGAATTTCGTGAAAGTGAGGTGTGCTGGGTCGAGCAGTGCGCCTCGTGCTTCCGGCCATAGATGGGAACAAGGATGCCTTGCGCAATGCGGTCTATGCGAGGATCTCGCATGCAAGCGGAAAGTGTTGTTCAAGGTGAACGTCGTGGAAGTGATTGTTCCGCAGCGAGGACGTCAAGCGGGTCGGTTGCGAGGACGATCCACCCCTCGACTTCTGATAGGATGACAGGCGCACGCAGGGCTTAGTGGTGGGAAGACGATGTCGGGCGCAGGAAGGGGGGGTGGGCGAGTCAAAGAATGTTCGAGGTGGTTTGTGGACGCGTAGGGGGACCTCACGGCCCGGGGTCGCGGCTGCGAGGACGCGTCCTGTTGTGAAGATAGGAAGCGAGCTCGGACGCAGCGGGGACTCGCGGGAGACCTCAGGCCTCAGGCCTCGTGCCCCGAGCAAGGGACGGAGCTGTTTCGGGGTTAGAATCGGCCATGAGGGTCTGGGGAAGCGGAGAGAAAGATGGCCGAGGCGGAAATCGCTTCGCGGATGTGGTAGCCTTGAATCATAACGCATGCGTTATGCACAGTCATCGAGATGTTTTGCGGACTGCGTTCACCCCCTGTGCGTTATTAGGAAGCGAACAACAAGCCACGGCCAGGAGTGCACCCGTTTGTGTTTCAGCGTAAGATAGAACTCAGTAAGGTCAATCGGTACAAGGGAAAATACAGTTGTAATGCATGCCTGCGTCCTAGCCATCGAAGAACTCCACGACACGTGCGACTGATGGGCGGCGAATCGATGAGCTCTTGGAGGACTAGTCGAAGGCTGGTTTGTCACAACTTTGTTCGAGCCCCATCTCTCGCCGTGCAGGCCTTCTCCCGCGCTCTTCTCTATGCCCTCGGACGTGTAGCACACGTGCAAAGGCGCTGCAACGTCATGACGATTCCTAGATTGCCGTGTCGTGAAAGCGTGGACGCCCTATGTGCCACACGCTAAGGCGATGACTGTGGAGACGGGAAGCAAGTCAGCCTCTAGGCAATTGGCAGTAAACAGGTAGAGATGACGTGTAAAAGATGCCCTGTCACTCACCACGGGTAGGTAAGGTCTCAAGTGCCACAACATACTGCCAGTTACCCACGCAGCAGTCTGAGCGTCGCCAAGCCGGGTGCCGCTACGAGGCAATCCTACTAGGTAATATAGCAACCAGCGGGGTAAGCTGAGGGGCACAGCGATAGTCCTCACACAGACAACCTGACTGTGGGCGCAGACAGCATGGGGCTAGTGGCAGCCTGTTGCAGCGCAAGCAAGTGCTATTCGGGTGAGGCACGGTGGGAGAAAGCAGCCGGGAGCGGGAGGCGGAACGCCCGGGGCGGAAGCCGGGACATGCCGAAGACCTGGTGGGGCCAAATTGTCGGATGCGAAGCTCTCACAAAACAGCCACTATTACGACCGCCTCCCGCCTCTTCTCTACCTAATCGCCGCTTCAGTCGACCTCTGACGACCTATACCAGCACTCGTAACTCGCTCATTTCAGTCAACGACTCGTTTTCTGCCTAGGGAACCTCGCTACACTCCTCCGTCTAGGACAGTCCCATCGATCGCCTCTTCGAAAAATCCACCGCTCGTCCACGCCTGCATCATCGCGCATATGGCCTCTGTATCGAGTCTTCCCGCCCCTGCCCTTCAGGCCTCGAAAGCTGCGCTTTCGGCCGCTCTCGCCGAGAATGTGAAGGAGGCCGAGAACAAGGCCAACGGAGAGGAGGCCGAGCCGGGAGAGATTCAGGAGGTAGACATGCAGGCGCAAGCGGAGACCATCCGTACTGTGTTCAGCGATCCTACAAACTTCAATGTCAAAGTGCGTATATCAATGCACAGTGCATTTTCGCTTGATGCTGATCAATGGATGGCCGCACAGCACCCACTCTACTCTCCCTGGACCCTCTGGTTTGATTCGCCAGCAACGAAGGGCCGAAATCTCCCGCAGACTCCTATGACCTCTTTCCCGCAAACACCCATTCCTCAAACGCCCGGGGGTATTGCTGCTCAGGGCTGGATGGAGGATATCAAGCGTGTGATCACGTTTGATAGCGTAGAAGAGTTCTGGGGGTACGTTGACATAGTGGCTCTATCGGCAACCTCTGCTAATCGGCCGCCCAACAGTCTGTACAACAACATTGTACCTCCGTCGCAGCTGCCCCAAAAGGCGAACTACTATTTATTCAAGGCGAGTGTATTACGAGCGTACCTACTTAGCCATCCTGCTCACAGCCTGCTTCAGGAGGGGATCATTCCTGCTTGGGAAGACGAAGCCAACAAAAACGGTGGCAAGTGGAGCATCCAGCTTCCCCGGGACAAGAACCGGGGTGTCGTCGACAAGATGTGGCTTTACACCGTGCGTTTTGGTTCTGCGTTTATGTGTCTATAAATTTAGCCGTCGCATTGACGTCATCGTGGTATAGATGCTCGCTGCCATCGGTGAGACTTTCGACCCGCTCTTGACGAGCGGCGAGGGCGGAGAGTCTCCCACATCGCTCATCACCGGCGTCATCGTCTCGACGCGTCCACAATTCTACCGTATCTCGATCTGGACAAGGTCCGCCCCGACGGGCAACGATGACGAGAAGCTCCGAGAGCGCATTGAGGCGATCGGAAAGCACTTCAAGACGAATGTTCTGGGCTACCCGGAGTCGCAGCGACTAGCGGGTGCCTTGGCGACCGAGGTCGAGTTTTTGTCACACAAAGACTCGGAGAAGAAGGGGAAGCAGGCGAAGAAGATTATCGTGTAAAGTGTATCGTTGTATGGTTGGTCTCGTCCCTGCGACTGCGAGCGTCGGGTGTGGATGTGTAACTGTGTGCTCTCGTTGTAATAGTCGGTGTCGTTATCACACGCTATCGTACTCCCCGCTATCACGCCGAACGCCTCCCCCTAGCTCGGGCGATGCTGAAGCTGAGCGGTCTGCTGTGTAGGCCGCGCAGTAAACCGTCGGTGCTCGTATGTGTGCGTGCTGCGAAGGTGCTCGGCGGCTCGGCGCGCAGCGCTGCGGCAATGGGGCGGTAGCGCTTGGGGCTATGACGTAGGGATCTAGCAACAGTGCCACATTCAAAGCGCCCCAGGGCGCCCCGCCCTTTTAAGTCGGGGCACTCGCTCTTGCTCACCCTACCACACCACAGAACTCACAATCCCACACACTCGCCTCACATGCAAGGACTCTTCTCCTCTCTCGCCGACAAGGCGCAATCTGCTCTCAACTCGACACCTTTGGGCCGTCAAAGTACTGAAGGATCCTCGGGTCAGGCTGGCTCCAGCGGTGGTATCCTCAAATCGCACGCGTTTGAGAGCATCCACCACCAATTTAGGAGCATCCAGCAACAGTACTCGTGCGTCTAAATCCAGATCCCTATCCTCCTCTCATACCAATCTTTTATGCGTGTATAGGAGCTCTGTTACACCAGTGCAGAAGATCGTGACTGTGAAGAAGGGCGTAGCGCTCGATTTCGACAATGTCAGTCGCGATTCGCAGGCAAGCAGCAAGGAGCTGTACATGTGGGGTCAGAACGACAACGAAGACATCAAGGATGGTACGTCCAGTCTTCGGAAGTCGAGCTTCTTCCATTATCCATATTAATACCTTCCGAACAGTCACTGACCGCTTGG
Organism: Porogramme epimiltina; assembly: GCA_900155495.1. NCBI lineage: Eukaryota > Fungi > Basidiomycota > Agaricomycetes > Polyporales > Polyporaceae > Porogramme > Porogramme epimiltina. The sequence continues at coordinate 38,040 of FTLJ01000179.1, read as the reverse complement.
CGTGGATGACGTACATCGAGGGTTCCCTCGCTGCTACGCTCGCGAAGGAAATTGACGCGTCGCGTGCACCATTCAAGGCACTGCGCGATGCTGAGAATGGGTTGAGCGGGAGGCGCAACATCCGCGCCTCTTTCGAGAATCAGATCGCTCGGATAGAACATGACCAGCGGCACGGCATGGAGCAGAAGCTTTCTGAACTGAGGCGGCAGTTGCGCAAGGCAGAGTCAGACGACGAGCCTTTGGAAAAGGAGGTCGAGCTGCTCAAGCGTAAGGCGATCAGGGAGAGCGAGCGTATTAAGTGGATTGCAATGCGCGAGGTAAGTCATACCACATCCCCCCGTTCCACCGCCTCTAACAGACATTGTAGTATGCGGAGAAACTGTCCCTTATATCGCAAGCAGCCATAGCGGCTTTGCCTGCCCTTCCGGATATTCCCTCTTCCAAGTTCCAACCATACACCGGCGCAACGCTCACCGCGTCCATCCGGACCACCCTGCAACAATCGCTTGACCACTGGCAGCCTGGAGATACCACCCTGCTGCTTCGTGAGCCCTCCGCCGCCGATTTGAGCAGGTCTGACACGCGCAGCTTCGGAGTGACACACGCTCACGAACTGGCCCGAATCAACACCGCCGACCCCCATGCGAAGTCCTCCGTCCCGGTCACCCCGCCTGCGACGTTCGACCACCCCCCTCAGGCCCCATCGCACGACTCGAATGTCCCTCCTCCCTCGGCTGCTCCTTCGATCGCTTCCCCTGCACTCGGTGCAGTCGCCGCTGCGCCTCCAGCTGGCTCGGCCTCGCCACCCTTGAACCCAGCCGTTCTCAACCAATCCCCGGCTCCTATTCCCATCCTCGCCACCACCCCATCTCCGGTTGTCTCCCCGAACCCGGTAGAACCAACGGTGAAGATCCCGATCATTACTCCTACCGTAGCAGAAACCGGGATGCCGAAGTCTGCGGGACCCGAGGGTCCTGGCCCTGCGAGCGGCTCCCTGAAGGACATCAAGAACACCCCTCCGGCGTCGGCTGCAGCCGAGTCTCCCGCGGCTCCTCCCCCTACTCAGGCTGCTTCAAGCACAAGCGATGCCGCCGGCCTCCCAGCGTATGGCGGCGCAGAGGCGCTAGAAAGCGCTGAGCAAGAGAAGAAGCGACTTGAGCGCGAAGAGCGAGAGCGTCTCCTCCGCGAAGGCGGAGGCGCCCCTGCGGGCGAGCAGAAGTACGAGTCAGCGGAAGAGGAGAAGAAGCGGCTTGAACGAGAGGAGAGGGAGCGGATTCTCGCTGCAGGAGGGTCGTCGAACTTCGACCCCGACTCGAAGCAGCCCCCGGAGGGAGACTCCGACCTGCCGCCATACCAGGAGTTCTGAAAGACGAAGAATGTAAGGACTCATGAGAGGAAGGAGCCACATGGACGTTTGTTTGTTGAGATTAGGGCATGTTGAATGATGTATCACCATCTTGTATAATGTAGTCTTGGATTGATGTTAGCAATGTTGATAACTTGTTGTTTTTCGAAGTGTTAACATGTCAGTGCCAAGCAAAAGAAAACTATCCTCCCTACGGATGAATTGGACAGTGAGTATGAGATGAGAAGAAGAGGAAAAATAAATATTGAGACCCGTAGGTCTACCACTCCGGGAAAGCGTGTCATCCTTGTGCAGGGGCCATGCTAATCTTCTCTGTATCGTTCCAATTTTTTCGTATGTCACCCCGAAGGGGACAATGACGTGGGTGGCAAAGAGGGGGTCTATGTCAAACTTTTGCATTTTGCTCGATCCGCGGGTTTCCCTCACGGTGGCGCGGGTCGCAGGCGTCAAAGTCCCGTGCCGTGATTGAGGGCGCTTTCCTCTCTCTGTCGCACCCGCCACTGTTTTCAAATGCTTTAAGCTAATCCCAGCATTTACTCTCAACAAATCTGTGAGCATCGACCTTTTTGGCCACTCGATGATGCACAGGCTACCAACATCGCTTCAACCGATGAAAGAATATAAGTTCACATACCTGAATCATGGGCCTGGATGTGACCAGCGTCCCCTGACGCTTCCCAATGCGACGGTACTAACGATTTATTCAGAACAGCAAAATGGCAACGGCCGCACAGGCGACTAGGCCTAAATTCTCTCCGACACACCTCACAACCTCTCATGGAAGCCTCGCCACCGCCGGTGGTCAGACCCAATGGATACCTATCATACAGTGTCCCGCTGACTTTCCGCCAGACGTCGTATGTATCTTACCATATAAATGTCCATGTGAGGACCTACCTAATCAACCGATTGCTCAGTTCAACACTGGGGTCTCTCAACTCATTCACCATCCCGAGTATAACTCGACACTGATTCTCAGGTCGGAAACCGTGTCAGACTCCTCGGTCGATTTTCCAGAGGGTGCTCCTAGCCTCGAAGACTATCGTCCGGTGCAGAATGTTCACAGAAGACTCCTTCCACGAAGACCGGGACGTGACTCCGGCCTTGAACAACATTGCACTTTGTATGCGTCAAGCACTGACGACGAAGCCACTCCCGTGGTGCTGGTCTTGACGCCTATCGTGAAGGACGGCGCATCACTGCCATACTACCACCCGGCAGTGCACCACCTCGCTTTCCGCTACATCGCCGCCGAGACGCCTCTATTGCGAATTGAAATCGTACCACTACCGAACACTCCGACTGGCATCGACTCTCGGATATACCGTACCTGCCTCGCGTTACTCGACACACTGCACCGATATGGATGGGGAGCGATGTCCAACTACAAGAAACGGGTGCACCATGACTGCCTTATCCCTCGAGAGGAGTATCAAGACTTGTATTTGGTGATGCGAGAAAGACACAAGCACCTCGTGGATGAGTGGCAGGAGGTGACCGACCCACTCAAGCATGTATTTGAGGTAAGCATTATTGCATTATGGACACGCTCAAAGAAAGATAACAATGTGGAATGTGAAAGGACATTGGGATCGCGACGTTCCTCATGTTGCTGTGGAAGCAAACATACGCATCCGAGAGTACTACACACAGTTGTCCGCACGTGTCCAACCAAGATGAGCCATGGAAATATTGGCCACGCCCTTCCGCCGGATTCATCGATCTTGGGTGTGTTCAGTGTGTTCAGTTCCGTGCTACGTTTGCTGAACCGGGGTGTCTTAGATGTGGAAATGGTCTCCTCACCCATATCCTCGCCGCCGAGGGATACGATGGGCACGGCATCGACGTCCGTGCCCGCACCTCGTGGTCCCATTATCCTCAATCGACACAAAAGAGATTGCACGTGGAATCGCTCGACCCCACCTCTCTCTCCGCCTTCCCCGCACAGTCCACTGAACACCCATACATCCGTCGTGGAGTGTTCATTATAGCCAATCACGCAGACGAGCTGACGCCGTGGACACCAGTCTTAGCGACGCTTCTCTCGGCCTCAGGATACCTGTCCATACCATGTTGCGCGTGGGCGTTCGATGAGAAGTACCAGCGGTCAAGCAATGAGGATTACCCTATGCCGACAGGCGACTTCATTGACAGACTCAATCTCGGAGGCGACGGGAGCAACTCGAGCTCATACTCCAGATATCGGATCTGGCTGGCGTCTCTCAGCCTGTACTGCGGATGGAAGGTTGAGAGCGAGACGCTTCGGATTCCGAGCACTCGGAATTGGGCCATTGTTGGTACGTCGGCTTCCTCCCCTCAGATGGGCAGGAAGTGTTGACAGCTTGCCATGTAGGAAGGAGCAGAGTGCCGGAAGACCCGGAGACGATGGGCAGTGCTCGAGAGAGAGTGGAGGAAATCGTCCGCCATGTTCGCGAGCGGGGTCTATTCAAGACACGCCCGCCGGAAGGAAAAGCAAAGGATCACTGAGATGTACAGAATAGCCGTAATACGTTGTACGCGGATGTAGACGACCTTACCTCAGCTTACACATTTCGGCGGCGCTATTCGTGAGCCGGGGACAACGAGGCGGGGTCCCGAGTGAGCGCCTCGGCGGGGAGGCGGCTGGAGGCGGTCGAACACGCTCGTTCGGTCTTGTCTCGCGCCTTCTCCTGCCCGTTGGCCTGCTGGTCCAGTCGGTTCATGTGACGTCCGTGGTTCCCAGCGGTTTCGCTCTGCTCCTCTCTTGCTCCTCCGCTCCGCCGTGCCCGTTCTGGATGCCCAATGAAGTTTCAGAACCTTCCCGATGAATTGTGGCTAGATATCTTCGGCATGGCCGTCGAGGATGCAGATTTCTTTGAGCCCACTCTCCCCACCGCCTTCTCCGATTCCTCCTGGTTCAAGACCTTGTACGGCGATTGGTCTCTACGCAGTGCACAAGAGGTTATAAACAATGCGCAGCGGAGGAGCTATGCTACCAAGAAGGTGCGCCCTGTCTTTTCTGAGATATACCCACATTCCAACCACGAGTTCCCAAGGCTATCATGGCCACCTGCAGAAATTGGCGAAGGCTTGGATATGAGTTCCTGTATACATTCCTCTTCTTCAGCAGTCCACAGAACATACAGCGGGTCTGCCACCTGATGGACTGCAACAAGAACCTAGGGCACTGGACGAGGCGTCTGCATGTAACCCGCTATTTCGCCGGAAGTGCATCCACGATCGAGACCACGCAGAACTCCCTCGTGTCGATCATCCGCCATTGCAACAAACTCGAAACCTTCGTGGTCAACTGGCCCCTATCTGTCTCCCTCTCCGCCGTTGCGAACGCACTATGCACGTACACTCCCAGGTCCCTCCGTGTCCTACACATCAACATCCCCACGGCCGCATTGGCTAAGCTCATCATCATGCTCCAATGCCTACACAAGCTCGAAGCCGTACACGTGGAATTCGACGGCCCACCTCCCGAACACATCCGTCTGGGCGCTGCCGGAGATCTGGAACTCACCCTCCCCGTCCTTCGACACTTATCATTGCGCGGACCATTCCAGGATTTCGTGGAACAGGCTATCGACTGGCATCTCCCCGCACTTAGAATTCTCAGCTTGGACTTCATCAACTACCGCGAAGACTTTCCAGATCTGCTTGAATTCCTGACCGAGCACGGCGGTGAGCTCACCATGCTCGATCTTAACTGCATACCCCCGCTCGACGTTCCCGCCATCCTCGACCTTTGTCCCCTCCTCACCACGTTCACCTTCAATCCGGACTGGCGTATCCCCGGCTGGGAGAACCATCAGCTGTCCGAGAGTCCGCTGGTCCGGAGCCCGCATTCCCACATCACTACCATCGGCCTGCATCACCTCATGTATGCGTTCGGCGTCGGTTACGCCGCGTCGTACAACAAGATCGACCCCTTCGTCACACAGTCCATCCGCCGCCAGAACGACATCAACTTTGCCGCACTCCATCGACGCAACTTCCCGCGCCTCGCGCGCATCCGCGTCCTCAATGCCACACTGCTCGGCGACCTCGAGAAGAACAACGGGCCCAGCCAGCGCTGCTTTGAGCGGTGGGAGCGTTGGACGCGCCAGTGCCAGCATGAGGGCATACGTCTCGAGGATTGCACTGGTGCAACGCTCGGCACGCTCCCAGAGTACGACGACGAATCCGAGGTGGGGACGGAGGAGGAGAGTGTGGTGGAGGGCGGCGCACAGACGGACGGGCAGCAAATGACGACATTGCGGGAGCTGCTGCTAGAATGCAGGAAGATGAACGCGGAGAGAGAGTTGGACATACCGTCTCCTGCTATGCAGATGATATACGCGGGGACATCAAGACGGATGTCATAGCAGCCGCGGTGCGTGTAGTTCTTCACTCTCACCTCGTCATCACGTCTGATAGTCTGATAGTCTTCCTGTAGGGCCTGCTTCGCAGGGCTCTATCTCCATATCCATGACCTAAAACGACCTTTCACGCTCAATCATGACATGCACCGTGCCGTCGCCCGTGTTTTTCTAGTGCTGTCGCGCTCTGTTTTGTCCCAATCCCGCTGTTTCCACCAAGACCTACAATTATGTATTATACCCTGAAGAGGTCTTGCTACCCACAAGGACAAACGCCTGGTAGAACAGATTTTCACCGGCGATCCACTATCAAGTAAGTCAACATATCTTCTAAAACGGAATATCGGCCAGATTAATAACTGTTCCAAAGTATCATTACGTCTCCCCTGCTTTATACCGCATGCTTGGCTACACTTAAAGACGATGTTGTCTCTGAAAATTGTACATAAGGCTACATTGATAGGTTTCTATGCATCGCTACATGGACTAGAAGTCATACAGATCCGGCCGCTCCGATGTAAACGCTACTTTCTTCTTCACCTTCACTTTCTTCGTACCGCTGTCCGTTTTCTCCACGGGCGCAACTTGTTCCGGTGACGGTCGTGGAGGCGGCTTGCTTTCCAGTTGTGTCTGTTCCAGCTGAACTTGAACTGCAGCGACCGAAGACCCTGCCGCGTGTGTGTGGTCATGGAGTTCGTGCCCGCCCGACGGTTCCGATAGGATAGTAGTAGCAGTCGGCGTTGTTCGTCGCTCGCTGACGCCTCCCTCGACGTCTAGATGCAGTGTTTCGAATATTAGCCGTTTGCGCATACACTTGAATGCGAGGTTATTCTCTCCGGATGATGTCAGGCCGCGAAGAGTCGAGAACTTATCGCTCGGGGGAAGAAGGGTGTGAGGCGCGGGGAGGGAGTGTATATGGACCAGACCATGGTGCGCCGAGAACATAGAGGTTAACGCGTGATTCCCTGGGCGATCCCGAATTAGCCTCGAGAGCTGAAAGAAAGCAGATGGAACATACCGGTGAATGCAGAGAGCGTTACTGATGCATCTGTGAGCCAGCCTAACTTTTGTGTCCATCCGGAACCACCGTACCCTTCGCTGCAGAGGTAGGGCGGTAGACAGACGGCAGCGGTCGCGCGAGGATATCGGCGAAGCAGGGCGCGAAGGGAATGTAGGAAATAACAGATATCCTAGGATTTCTTCCTTCAGTAAAGCTAGCTTTCATCAAGGACAAAGAGTACGCACCTGTGGCGAAGTGTCACCCCAGTCGTATGAGCCCAGTGATGGCACACATATCCGTGTCGCGAGGGATGCACCTGTGCCTGCGCTCGACAGTGTCTCCTCGATCCGGGCGAGGACCGTCCGACTTGACGATGTGCTTGAAGAAAACTCTCCATCCGGGCTCGTTTCTACGAGACGCCCCTCGGTGCGAGCAGCTTGGAGGAAAGACTCCGGTACGCGACATGTTAAGTCGAATGTCCGGCAGAACTCGTCTGTGGACCTTCAAGGACAAAGACTTGTCATTTATGGGACCATATGTTACCTCACGGCGCACGCGCGACTTACTGACTAGGAGACGGGACCGTCGTCTGGAACTGCTTCATCTGCTCATACCTCCACGCGATCTTGATTTTCGTGTCGTGCTCTGACGCACGCTCGTCCTCTTCATCTTCCACGACTGTTGATCCGGGAGGCACAGGTGCCGGTGTGGGCGCGGTCAACACATCGCCAGCCCCTGGGATCCACATGCACTCGGAAAGGAATGTCTCTGGTTGAGGGTCGACGATACAGAGACGTTGACCACTCGCTAGCCCCTGCGCGGCAAAGTACTTGAGGACAAGCTCTCCATACGCAGAGTGCGCGTCGGGCGCGAGGACCAGGAGGGAGCAGGAAAGGGGCAAGCCACCGCCTAGGATATCGTCGAGCGAAGGGATGCCGGTCGAGGTGATGGTCGTCGCGGGGGATCCGGGAGAGGGACGCGTCCCCTGAGGGAGAGGCGGATGCTTCGAGGTGACCCGTCGCTTGAATGCCGACATCGCGCGAGCTACTACGAGGGAGGTAGACAGACCCAAGTACGATCGCCGTCGAGTCTAGGGCAGAAGTCGCGCGAGAGCGTCAGCACGAGCGCCTCCTCGCGAGCACGCGCCATCGCGGCAGTGACGCGCTCACTTCGTGACTGCAATGACCCTCACACTCTGCTTCCTGGTCTCCTAACGTCGCTAGGCCGGTCGCTGTAATGAACGCGGGAGGGTGGGTCGCGGGTGCGTGGAAACACTTCGGGCGTCGTGCGACGAGTAGGCAATTCTGGACGAGGACCGCGCCGTATAAAGTGCTCAAGGTATGACCGTTATTGGGCTCCTAGTGGTTGTTGACACTGACTATGGAGGCGCATAGTTCGCGAATTTCCTGTGCTTTACGCACCTCTTCCTTGACAATGTCGCGACCATCTCACTTGTACGTATCTTCAACATGTCTGCTCGGAATCATCATACCCTCATTTACCCCCTCATGTTTGATCCATTCTGTAGGTCGAAGGTCCTTCCATGATCCCTACTATGGCCGTGACCGGGGAGGCAGCCCTCGAGCTGAAATGGATCAATGTCAACAACCTCAAGAGGGGAGACCTCGTCACTTTCACATCCCCCCTTGATCCTACTCGCCCTGTTTGCAAGCGCATCACGGGTCTTCCGGGCGACGTTGTCTGTGTCGATCCCACCGGCACCTATGCCCCTTCGACGGAACATGTCGTAGTCCCAAAAAACCACCTGTGGGTCACCGGAGACAACCTGATGTGGTCTAGGGACTCACGTACATATGGACCGGTGCCCATGGGCCTTGTCAAGGGGCGTCTATATGCAAGGGTGCGTGACCTTGACCTCCGTCGATGAGACTGACTTGACAAGTTCATTCATAGATTTGGCCACTCAACAGGGCCATCGTATTCCCTAACACGTTTGAATTCATAGATTAATGCATAACACCCTAAGATATACGATGTCTGCCACGTGTTTATTACTATGTCTTACACAATGCGCTTACTATCTTTCGAAACACCGAGACGTGTAGCGCCGTGAACTATGTATTTCCGTGTTAGATAATGCTCCAGTCGAAATTCTATCCCTGTCAGAGAACTGGGCATGCGCTCTACGACGCCCTCTACCCTTCGAATAGGCTTTCGCATTCTGGTCTTAGTCCAAGCGGACTAATGGCAGGAACTGCTGTGTTTGACGACACTCCTAGATGCTCGGCTATCCATTCATTATAGCAAGAGTGGCATGGAAAGATTACTTGGACGAAGATACAGCATAACCCTTGCCAACGTTTCCCCCGGTCCACATACCGTTGCCATTAAACTTCACCTGGTTTAAAAAGGGTAAGCTTCACTCAGTGCGCTATTCATAAACTGGGACCATACTCATAGATTCGTCATCATGCTCGAGCCCAGCAAGATCATTGGTACTCAGTTCGTCTTCTTGCGTGGACACCAGCGCCTGTTCATCACCCCTTGTCCGATGTCCCCTTAACTTGATGTCCACGAGACTTAGGGAAGGAATGGCCGAAAGGAATAACCGAGCGATTCCAGGGAGGTTTGCATACCGCAGGAATTGTTCCACAAGACACGGGGGTGCCTTCGATGGCGACTGCCCAAGCATACGGGCGTCGATCCTGGATTCTGGGAGGTCGGCACACCCGAGGGAGAGTTCTAGACGCTCCAAGGGGATATCTTGCATAGAGGCGATGAGAAGTGCCTATGTGGGATCAAGAGTGTTTATTAGAGACCGCTGCCAGTTTATCTGGAAGGAATGAAAACGAACTAGATCTGCCGCCACGTCCGCGTCTCGGTCGGCGGGGTCGAGCGCAATAGAAAGCCTCAAACTCGTCATACGCATTGCACCTTCCTGCTGGAAAACGGCAGGGAGACCATGGTCCGCTGAGAAAAGGTCTGGGCCTTTCACTGTTGCAGATAGGTCCAGTGGACGGGTATCGTTCAGGACGTCGATTAACATGCCGAGGGTGTCTCCGGGATCCATGTGGATAACAAGTTTCTCGACATCGCACACGAGCCCGCTCGCCCAAACGTCGGTGAGCAGCCCGGATACGTATTGTAGGTTCTTCCACGTTGATACACGTAACACCTCGGCGCGAGTGTGCTTGCGCTCTTCAGCGGACGGCCGATTTTCGGTGGGCTCACCCTCTTGAAAGTTAATTTGTGCCACATTGGGGAAAGCGTAAGCGTATGCGACGAGGGAGGGATCCATCCACCCAATTTCTAGTTCGCGCATCTTTGAGAAGGGTGTGACATCCATGAGGGAAGGGTGTGGCGTTCCATCGTAGAAAAGTAACTCCAGCGTGTCGAGAGTGTCTCGACTCGCTTCGAGAACGGTCAAGGGGTGGATCTCGGTATTGACGTCGTAGATGAGCCTGGCGACCACAAGCTTGGGGCCCATGTCCACGAGCATCTTGCACGCCGCCCGACCGCAGTCTTCAAGATTGACGCTTGTAATAGAGGAGAGAGTACTGAGGGCAGAGGCTAGACCGGGAACCACCCGAAAGAGCTCTTCTGAACATTCAACACTAAGGGTGCGTAGCGCGGGGAAGGTGTTGTTGAGAAGCAGTTCGACTAGTCGTTGGGCGCCGTCCAACTCGGGCTCTTGGAAGCCGAGGGAGAGACTAGTAAGGTATCTGCAGCGAGATCCTTCTTCCGCAAGAATGAAGCGAAGGAAGCGTTGGACGTCCTCTTCATTCTCGAGTGACGCACCATTCCGCAAGATGACCTTAGGGCCCTCGTGGTAGAATAGCCGACCAGCTTGCATCATGTTCAGAACAACATCTTGCGATGCATACGATATGATGGTGGAAAGAATGTCGGCGTTTAGAGGGGGGACCAACGCCTGGAAACCCTTGGCCTAGACAATGAAAAGAGCTGTCAGTACGAGTGTTGACGCGCAAGCAAAGATCACAAACCTCATTGCCAACGTCGGAAGTTCGAGTAAGAGACATTGAGGGCATTTGCGAGGGTCGGGAGTAGACAGGGGCGACGTCGTGGTGGTAGAGAGAGAAGTGTTGCTATGCATCTTGGGCATGGCGACGGCGTATATGAAGTAGGGGGAAAGTAGTGATTTTCACCACTATGACCAGCGAAATTCCCTGGTCAGAGGTCATGGACGAGCATGAGCGCCTGAGAACTTTCTCACGCCTAGCCAGGCCTCGCGCGGCGCGTGGTTCGAGACCTCCTAGTGTCTTTATTGATTGTGACTGGATTCTTTCCATGGATGCGATGCATAATCGGTTATGTACACACAGTCGCTATTTAATATTGAAGTGGAGTATAGGGATATGTGTGGCTATAGCTCGCTGATGAATCGCATCACGGATTCTGTACAAAGTTCATCGAATATCCCCCTTGGCCATTGGGAATGAACTGGAAGTTGTCCGTAGACAAACCGAAGTTTCCTACAACATCTCAAGTCAGCTACAGGCCTGGGGAGAGACCATAGCATCAAGGTTTACCTAACAAGCTGTTTCCTATACCCTTCAGTTTTCCAAGCATCTCAGCCGTCTCCTGTTTCTGTGCGGCCTCCACCCGAGGTGTCAAACTAACAAGTGTTCGACGGGTGGAGGCAGCATCAGAGGAGTTGGAAGGAAGTAGCTCAAGCAACGTCTTGCAGTCTACGATAACAAATATCCCATCCGCATGCTTACAGTCACACTGTAGGCGAGGAATACTGACCTTCTTGTGCAGAAGTAAGTGACGACCATGTGCCAATCTTTTCATTTGCGGTCACTCGCCGTTGTAGCACCTTGATATACTTCGGGTCGTCCTTCAGGGCTACAGTCGAGTATCCGTTAGAGATACTACAATATTGCTACATAGCGACTCGCCTTCTGTACAAAAAGACACAATCTCCTTGGGCTCATCCTGGAACACGTAAGTGATTTAAATAATATCACATCGCGTCAAGAAGCTTACTAGCTTGACAAAACACGCGGCGATGTTTGCGTTTAGGACGGATCTTGCTTTGGCGCACTCCATTTCCAGCTCAGGCGGCAGAATAGGGTCAGACAGATGTTCGATTTCTAGGTTTTCTTGTACCCCGGCCCCTGTGTCGTCACGATCTCCCTGGTCGGGTACTCCGCCTGGCTCATCTTCCGAATGGCTGAGATCTCTATCGCCGGATTCGCATTGGGTCTGTTGGCGTGATTCCATCCGCTGGGGAAGGTGACCCAGAGCAGATTTATACATGGCGAGGGCCTCATCCCACCGCTTGGCTCGGAAATGGTCATTCCCCTCTTGCTTGAGTTCCTCCGCATTTCTCAGGGATGTCTAAGCGCATGCAAGGCAGTCATTCTAGGGAGAGATTTATGAAGGGTGTCGAGCTTACTCACGCGGACATCTGGTGGGTCGACTGAGGCGTGCGTCGGCGAGAAGCCGCCTGGAGATATCTCAGAGCGGGGTGTACTAGCCGCCATGGTTGCGCGTACCGCACGGATTGAGCCTGGTGCTTAGAGCTTCGTGTCTGATGCAAAGCCCCAATGCTAGCAGTAGCAGAGCTGGCGGAACACCAAATCCGCGCAGACCCAGCAGGTACAGGGTCACGTCACGTGGGCTGTTGATATGTCATGAGCGCCAGGATTCTGGCCAAGAAATTGAATTCGGCCACAAAGACAAAGACCCTCATGATCGAGGAGTCCTTTCACGTCGCCAGCCCCACGGCGCAGTCCGACCACGACGGGCAGTTCCCGACGCACGGCACCCACACCGTGGGTGTCAGGCTCGGAGGGCATCCCTGGGGAGTATATATACCTTTCCCGCAAGTGTTGGGGACATTCCCACAACCCCTCTAGCCACTCCATCTATCGCTCGTGCTGCAATAATGCCAGGCATCAAGGATGCGAAATGTGTCCTTGTCATCGGTGCTACCGCTGGTCTAGGTCGCGCCCTTGCCCTCGCCATTCACGATCTTGATACCCAGCCCACCGTTGTCGTCGTCGGTCGTCGTCAGGAACGCCTTGACGAACTAGCAAAGAGGAGCAACCGAATCAAGACATTCAAGACCGATATCAATACTACGGAAGAAAATTTGAGGACCTTTGTTCGCGATGTCCTCTCTCAATATCCCCAGGTAATATGGTCTAATGTCCATACACGCATTCCTACTGATATTGAACCCACCTCACAGTTGGATGCTGTAGTCTTCATGTCGGGCGTACAGCATATATACGACCTAACAAAGCCAGAATCTGTCGATCTCAGCCGTAAGTCCATTCGAGAGTGTACATCTGCCACTCGAACCGCTTGCTTATTAAGTTCCACAGTCGTAGACGAAGAGATCAACACCAACTACATCTCAATCACTAAACTGATTGTGTTGTTCCTTCCTCATTTCTTAAAGCTCAGTGTGCGTCTCCTCCCTACCTCATCCTCGATTTTTGCGCAGTAGTACTCACCCTTTGACGGGCTCGCCAGAATGCAGGACGCCACTCCTTCATCATCCCAGTCACGTCTAGCCTATCCGTCGTCCCGAAGGCGAACGTCCTCAACTACTGTGCCTCCAAGGCCGCTCTTCGTAGCTTTGACACGTCACTCCGTCTACAGCTAGCGGACACCAAGGTCAACGTGATGGAAATCGTGCCTCCGTGAGTCCTAAAAATCCGCATGAATCATAGCGTGTTCTGCTGCTAATGATTATATTTGTTCCTCGCCCTCCTAGGTTGGTCGAGTCCGAACTCCATGATCGTACGTACAATACTGACTTCTATTGGGAGTCTTTACTGATCCGCTAGGATAGATCAAGGTACAACGCCCATGCTCTCCAAATTTTGGATGCCGCTAGACAAGTTTACGGAGCTGGCCATGGAAGGCCTCATCCGCGGGGACAGCGACATCGCCGTCGGTGACGCAGTCGACGTTCTCAACAAGTTTGAGAAAGGCAAGGCTGAAGTGGCGGCCCGAATGCACATGGGCAATTCTGTCCTCAAGCTGAAACAATAATAATAGCTAGATTTTGTGTGTTATATAGGGCGTCGTACATGTGTGTCATCGCAATGAAGGGAAATAAGTATCGTGAGGGAAGTGATTCACTTTCCGTACAGATCGGCGTAGGGGTGATTGTAGCGCCATGGGTTAGGGTGACTTCTCGTGTGATGATGAATGTGCATCGTCTGAGACATCCTTGCACGGGTACCTACTCCTCGGAAATTTGACACTGTGGCATGGTGACGAGGTATCACCAATCTTCTTCAACAACCAAGAGGTCCATAGGGTCAGGAGAATCATCCGAGCTCGTTGCGGAACGTGTTGTAGACCTCAAGCCACCTATGACACCCCTAGATGGTTCGGTGGCAGGTTGACACGCAAGTGTGCCGGGCTTCATTCCGTCCCGCCCTTTTGTGTCAGCAGAGGGGCGCGCTGTTGCAACCTCTTTGTGTTTACGGCGCTTGAATGAAGGGGGAGGGGGGCAAGTTGAGAACAGCGGGATTGGATATAGACGTTTCAGGGGGTTGGACGTGACTTGTTTGGCACTGAACGGAGGGAGCATCAATCAACTGTTTATGGTAATAAACCCACTGTCCTCACATAGACAAGGATGAGGGTGGCGGGAAGAACTAAAGAAAAATATGTTAGCTGGCATCTTCTGAGAGAACTTTTTTTCGTGGACCTACCGGCTTTATAGAGTCAGCAACTATTGGCAGGCCCGTAGTATGGAAACGAATTGCTATAGTACTCTCCAGTTCTGTAATCTTGGCTTGTGACGTCTTCAGGAGTGCGTCACTCTTCTTCTGCTCGCGCTTCAAACGAGTCAACTATAGGGATGTATCAGTGTCATTGCAAGTGGCGTCTTTAAAACAGGATATACATCATCGAGCATCCGATCATGCTCCTGTCTCTGGGATAACTCAGACGCAGTGCGCATTTCCTTGCACTCGACAAGCTGCACAGAGAGTCCGTCTCGCTCTGCTTTGAGACCTCGCAGCTCTTCAGCCTTCAGTGCTGTATTGCTGCAGCATTCATCATGTAGTTTGATTAACTTTTTGTGTTCCTCAGACAACCTAGAAATCTCTGCTCTGAGACCTCGCAATTCTTCAGCCTTCAGTACTGTATCGCCGTAGCATTCATCATGTAGTTTGATTAATTTTTTGTGTTCCTCAGACAACCTAGAAATCTCTGCATCGAGGTCTCGCGTCTGGAGCAAACGTTAGCTTCTCAAACAAGAAACTTTCCATTGCGTATAATCACCTTCTTGTCGCAATTAACGTGAGCAGCGGAGGTGGATTCTAATTGGCATAAAGTTTTACGTTCTCGGGCGCGAGCTGCATCTAGTTCACTGGACAATCGCTTGTTCTCGTTTTGAACTTGCCCTAGAGCAACCTTCAATCCGTTATGCTGAGGTGAATCTATTAATGCGGGGAGCCTAAATAGACTATTGAGTAACTAATCTTACCTTGCGATGTTCGATAGCCGTTATGTCTGGCTGTGAAGATTGAAAATGGATGAGACAACAGAATCGTTCCACCAGTTGCGAGATGAATGTGGGATTGGAAACATTGAGCTACAGGCATATTATTACAGCTCCAGCAAAGTTGGTAGAATATGGACTGACAGTATTGATATCAATGTTCACTCGGATGGCTACGCCAACGTTGTCAAACATGACGTCTTTCAGTGAAGTAGCGATTTCCAGAGCGAAGGCAGGGCTGGCCGTGATCAACTAAGCAAGCAAAGTTCATTCAGGGCGGAAAGAACTAGGCTAAAGATACGAACCTCCAAAGAGCTCCCAGCAGCACAATTTCTTATCAGAGTGGTGTCGTCAACGACTTTCTGAATGTTGTGGACTTGCTTCGATAAGAACTCTGGTTTGCCGATTATGAACTATCGTAAAGTGTCACAGAATATTTTGTTGGACAGCGAAACGTCACGTACCTCGTACCCCTTTCCGTACTTCTCACAGAGATTGACGGAGTCCCCCACGGCTGCTTCCAGAGCGGACACATTGAAGAGAACAAGGTCGAGGGAGTTCTAACAGGGTGAGAATCGAGATCAAAAGCAATATCAGGTGGTGTAGAATCAAGTAACGGCGGGGAGGCTATCGTATATGAAGTGTTCCGAGGATACTGCTGTCGTTTCTTACCTGCAAAAGCTCGAGTTTTTTCTCCCGCGTCTCTTTGGAATTGGTCTCAAGAATGAGTCTAAGAGCCTTAATTTGACCCAAAACGAAACTCGGTTCCATGGTTATGAGCGCGTCGTGGAGGGCTGCGTGTGTAGAGGGAGGCCGAGTGAAGTGGTAGCTAGCCTGAGGGACAGTCACTCGGGAAGCGTGTCTCAACGCGTGGGCGCTACACGAATGGTCACTTCCGCACCTGACCGCGCGGTCCCGCACAATTCGGCGACACATGACCGTGGTCCAACGCTCAAGGCTTTGAATTGATGTTTTTATCCACTGTAAGGCCGTATTCGTGCATACCTCGACTTACGACACCCTTCCTCCGGTATAGCATGCATATGTGCGAACATTACAGGTTGCTAAACACTCTAGCACCCTTTAGTAACTATATGCGAAAGAGTAGCAAGTAAGTCTATAGTTGACGACGAACAATACGCCTTTTACGGCCACTGTCCAGCGCCCTCATCCCCTCGGTCTACCAGCAACTTCAGAGCATGAAGGTCAGAGGGTTCTCGAGGTAACCCTTGAACGCAGCCAACCAGCGCGCGCCGACTGCGCCGTCGACGGTGCGGTGGTCTGCGCTGAGCGTGACCTTCATGATTTGTGAGACCTTGAAACCGCGCTCCTCCTCCGGTGCGGGAACAAGCGTGGGCTGCGTCCCGCCAACAGCGAGGATACATGACTGTGGCGGGTTGATGATCGCGGTGAAGTGGGAGATACCGAACATGCCGAGGTTGGAAACAGTGAAGGTACCGCCCTACACATATGCCGTTGTAAGCCCGAGAATACAAGAGCGGGCTGGAGAACTAACCTGGTACTCCTGGGGCTGGAGCTTGCCGTCGCGCGCCTTCTTCGCGAGCGCCTTGCCCTCCGACGATATTGAAGCAAGACCCTTCGCACCAACGTCCTTGATGATGGGCGTGATGAGGCCGGTGGGTGTTGCAACCGCCATGGAGATGTCCACCTTCGAGTATCTACTCCGGAGTTAGATCGAGGAGTAACAGGAGCAGGGTCTATGAATACGTACTGTCGGATGACCTCACCCATCCAGGCCGAGTTAGCCTCGGGGACATCGGCAAGTGCGCATGCAACCGCCTTCAAGACGAAGTCGTTCACTGACAGCTTGGCAGCCTTGTCCTTCTCGCCCAACGTCTTGTTAAAGACTTCCCGGAGCTTGAAGACCTTGTCCATGTTGATGTCAAGGGTGAGGTAGTAGTGAGGAAGCTCCTGCTTCGACTGCGTCAAGCGCGAGCCGATAGTGCGGCGCATGTTGGTAACGGGGATGTCCGTGTACTCGGGAAGAGCACCGGCGGGAGCGGCTGCGGGTGTGGCAACAGCAGGAGCGACCTGGAACTTCTCCACATCTTCCCTGAGGATCCTGCCCTCAGGGCCGGAGCCCTTGACCTTCGACAAGGGGATACCACGCTCAAGAGCGATCTTCTTCGCAACCGGTGTCGCAAAGATACGGTCTCCTTTGGGAAGCTCGGCCTTGGTCTCTTGCTTGGGGGGCTCCGCGGACTTCGCAGGGGTAGGCTTGGGTGCCTCTGGCGCCTTCTCGGGCTGCGACGATGAGGGCTTCTCCGAAGCCGCCTCAGAGGCCAACTGAGCTGCGCCCGAGAGGTCGTCGCCGGGCTCGCCAATGATACCAATGGCAGAGCCGACAGCGATGTTCTTCGCGCCGTCGTTCGCCTAGAATCACAGTATGACTACGTGGACGGCATACACGGGCTGGATAAGGACGTACGATGATCTTCGCAAGAACGCCGTCATCCTGCGCCTCGACGTCGATGGTGGCCTTGTCGGTTTCCTATAACACGCGAGGTCACCACACATACCAGGTAAAGAGTGGACACGAAACCGTACAATTTCGAGAAGGACGTCACCAGCCGCGAAAGACTCGCCCTCCTTCTTTTTCCAGGACGCGATGCCACCCTCCGTCATGGTAGGGCTCATTGCGGGCATGGTGAACTTGGAGAGGGCATGACGGGAGGCCGAGACGTGGAAACCTGTCGTGTGCGGAGAGCCATGAGCGCGGCGAACGTGACGTGCACGGTGAACAGAACGTACGTCTGGCGAAGACACCGCGGGCGAGAGAGGAGGCCATAGGAGAGAGGGGACGAAGGGGACGGGGTGCTGGCGGTGCTGGGCTGGCAGAAAAGTCGGTGGTACGCGAGAGCACTCGTTGGGGCGCGTAAACAGGCACAAATTCGGGCGCGTCACTGTCGGGCAGGGTCGGAGGCGCATTCGTGCCACCAGCCAATCGACCCCGTCTCTGCCCACTTTCTGGGTACCCGTCCAGTCCCATCTTGGTTTTCACCCATGTCGTCCGACGTCCTCCTCCCCGGTCAGCCAGTCCTCACCCCCCGTGGGCCCATCCCGCAGACCGGCAACGGCATATACACCCGCGATGGCACCCTCAGGGCCAGTCTCGTCGGCGTCCCACAATATTCTGGATCTGTCGGTCTTTTTGCTCCCTCTTTTCTTGGACGACTCTGAACAGCCTGGTCTTCTGTGTATCCACCTCGTACGGCCTATACGGTTGCTAGACCTTGGAAATCAAACGAGTCCGACCTCGCCCGCCAGCACCCAATTCAGTCGTACTTGGAGCGGTCACTCGTTTATCCCCGTTGCAAGCCGTGGTGTCTATAACCGTTGTAGACGGTGTGCCCTTGCCTGCTGGCGAGGAATTTATGGGCGTCATACGCGTGCAAGATGTACGTGCTACTGAAAAGGACAAGGTGAAAATTGCCGATTGCTTCCGCGGCGGCGATGTTGTCAGAGGCCTAGTGGTATGTTCAACATCCCTTGGTGAGCCAACTTCTCAGCCTAACAATTGGCTCCCTTAGCTGTCCCTGGGCGACGCTCGTAGCTATTATGTCACAACTGCACGCAACGACTTGGGTGTCATTTTTGCCACCAGTGAAGCGGGTGAGCAAACTTTGCCATGATATCCTGTGAAGGGTCATCCAAACGAGATACAGGTGCTACTATGGAGCCCGTTTCATGGCAGGAGATGCGTTGTCCTAGGACTGGGAAGATTGAGAAGCGTAAATGCGCGAAGCCAGAAGGCATGTAAATGGCGTGTTGCGCGAATGTCAATGCGAAAGTGTAGTCGTCATTATACTGTAATAGTAGCTTATGTTTGATCCCATTGGAATGTCATGTTCTTAATCGTAACTGTATCATTCATAGCTGAAATGTGGCCGCTTCACGGAGGTTCGTGGACATGGTGCTTGACGTGGATGTGGCCCGTTCCGAGGGGTGGCCCATGCGCACCCTTTCGCCACTGGGCGATGCGTGTCGCTTGCGTGAACCTGACCACCTTCGGTATAAGAAACCTCGGTTTCGTGTCTTTGGCTCCTTCATAAAGTTGCCCTGGGCGTGTCCTGACGCGTTCATTTGGGGATCGACGCGTCTGAAACACGTGCTTCGTGTTCGAAGCCACGTGTATTTCCCGAAACAGGTAAGTGGGGTCGCGTGGTCGCTGGACGACAAGTTCACTATTCTGGCTGACGGACGTTGTTCAGCACTGGTCTCCTGGCTACTCACTTCACGCTCTGGCAGAGGTTCTCCTTCACTCGGTTCTGGTCTGTATATAGTCGTCCCCGGTATGACCGCTGTCCTTTCGGCAACAGACATTCTTCGCAAGGACAGGGGAATGGCTTCCATGGACGACAATGCTATCAAGTACCTACTCCACCTATCTCCCCTTTCATTTAACGTGCGCTGAGGCCCCATTTCTAGCGGTTACTCCTCCTCGGGCACGGACTGGAAGACGAAGTACTTAGAGGTCGCCGATATGCTGGCAGAAACTCGCGCCGAGCTCGATGACTTCCACCATTCCAGCAAGGAGCTTGAGGAGGAGCTTGAACGCGAACTCGAGCGAACGGAGAAAGCTCACCAGGATTTGAAGGTTAAGGTAGCCAGGGCTGAAACGGAGAGGGATGAATGGAAGGTATGTGGCTCCCTCGTGAATATACGGATGTGGTACTGGAACAGGTGAATAGTCCAAATTCATGTCCCTCCAAACCACACACAATACGACTACTACTTCTCTTCAACGAGAGCTGGATACTCTTCGGCAAGATCACCAGAAGACTAAGATTCAACTGCGCGAGCTGGAGATGGGCAACGACGATCTTGAGCGGAACGAGCGTGCAATATCTTCCAGTTTGGCCGATGTGGAGCAGAAATACGCGCGAGCACTGGAGGAGAAGATCCTCTTGGAGCACGAACTTCTTGACAAGGCCAATGTGGAGGAGGAGAGCCAGCGGATGAAGGACGAGCTTAGAGGTACATTACCCCGGACTCCGGTCTGTTATCTCGTACTGACACATTCGCTTAGATGCCAACGAGGAAATTAGCATTCTCAAGGACCAGTTATCCGCGGCCCAACGACGTGCAAACAACCTCTCTGCCCCATCCTTTGAGTCTGCACCCTCATCTTCACCGACCAACGCCACGCCCTCTTTATCGGACGAGGATCTCCTCAGTGTTCCAACGCCTCCCGACTTATGCCTCGCCGATCTCGCGACGCCCCCCGAAATACCCTCCAAAGATTTTCCTTCTACACCTATCCCTGTCGTTCAACCTCGCCCCCGGAGGCAGGGCAACCCCATCTCTCCCCCTTCTATCCTCCAGCGCTCAGGAATTCCCCCTCGCACAGGCGTCTCGACCCCTTCTAACGGCAGTCCTTCACTCATGCGTTCTTCCACTCATCCGGGGCTTACTTCCAGTCCTTCACGTCTTCATGCTCCACGAACGCCAGTTCCTCGTCCTGTCGTCAACCGCAATGCCTCGGCGCTCAATGCAAGCACAGCAAGCACCGTTACCAGCGTTCCTACGACCGCATCGAAGAGCAAGGGAGTACAGATGGTGTCGGAAATGAGAGCTCGGGTCAAGATCTTGGAGCAGAAGATTCATACGCGCGTACCCCGGCTTCGCATGGGAAGTGTTACCAGCCGTGCCGCTGCGAACGCCATGCCACCTCCACCCATCCCAGCCAAGGCTACCGCCTCCCCTGCACCCTCCACTGCCTCGTCTTCGCGTTCCGTTTCGAACGACGAACGGTTCGCCACAATCCCCAAGTCACGGAAAGCGAGCATCGACTTGGACACTGACGCGAGGCGTACGCCAGGAGGGGACTCGTCAGGCTGGGTGCTCATCATGGAAGATTCTCCCTCTCCAGTCAAGGATAAAGAGAAGGAGCGTCGACGTACTTCGAGCCCACCATCTGCCCCTACCTCTTTCAGGCCCATGTCTTCCGTCTCCGTGGAGTCTCCAACTTCAAATGCTAGTAGCAGCCGAGCATCCAGTGCCTTGTCACAGAGTGTCATGCCCACCGGTATCCGTCGTCCACAGTCAAGACTGTCGACCTCAACAGAAGGGCGGAGCAGTACCAGCACGAATGCGACGACTAGCACCACAAGCTCTCTACCAACCCCCTCATCCCGCCCGTCAACCCCTACCTTCCTTCCCGTTCCTTCGGCTAGCCTATATAGCAGCTCTGCTGGGTTGAAGCGCTCAACTGGACCGAGCTCTGGTGCATATAGTCAGCTGAACAAGCGGTCCTCTCTAGGCGCAAGCATCGCACGGTCACCATCTGAATCTCCGACGTACAATTCCACGACTACCATCCGCCCGCCCAAAGGGTCCGCTATTCCTGCGCCGAACCTGGGGCAGAGCCGGATAGGAAAGCCTGCGGCCAGTGGCCGAAGGAGTGGTGGTGGGACGAGCGACCCAGACACATTCTTTACGGATAGCAACGTCACTACACGGAGACCAAGGTCCGGGAGTGCAGCGGTGCTGTACAGCCGGAATGGAGGCTGATTGTAGTTTGTCGGCTCGTGTCGGTCCGTATGTTACCTACTGCCTCTTGCTTTTCACTCGACCTCTGTATCAATCGTCTCGCCGCGCGTACTTTTCACCTTTCGCTTGTTTCTCAGCTTTTGACATTATTAGCTGCAATTATTATTCTCGTTTTCTTTTATCCCCTCACGTATACATAGTAATCACCCTCCTTCCCCAGAGACGACACGAACTGACGATACGATACTTACAGGCCTGGATCCGGGCGGCCCGATTCGTGTGTCTGTATCCCTCATGTCCCCCTAGCATGACCTTATGAAGAATATCCGCCATAATTCATAGATTGACCTGCTCGCTCAGGGCATCCATCGGTGATCGAAGATTTGTTTCGACGCCCGATTGTACTACCTTTCTGGAGTCGATATGCGGATGTTATACGACGCTTGTCGAGGCATCTAGTCAATGTACAATATCCAGCTGCCACACTGGTAGCGGACCGCGGTCGACTTCATGTCCATGAAATACTGTTGTACTACCAGAATAAGCTTGGAATGATACGGCAGTCCTTGGACGTTACGTCCGATTTCGAGAGCTCAGCCGAGCTTAGTTTTAGGTAGTACTCCATCCGGCCACTCGGATTCTCCCGTCATCGCGCAGCGCCCAGTATGACGCATTCACGAATCATTCATCATTGCGGGCGCCTCCTTTCATCGGCTCTACCGCCACTTGCCTCTAGTGACGACTTGACCACCACCTCTTCCTCCTGATACCTCTGGGATTCACTCCTTGTCGGCCCAAACAGCCTCGTTCATCACTCGTACACTGGCGTTGCACCGACATGTCATCTACACCTGTGGCTTCCGGAAGTTCTCAGCCTTCGCGCTCGCTCGACCGACAGGTGGTGCTCGAAGAGGACGAATATACGGAAGCTCTATCTCACATCATTGCGCGCGACTTCTTCCCCTCACTCGTACACCTCGATGCAACGAACAACTACCTTGATGCACTGCGCGCGCAAGACCCCCAGCTCATTCAGGCGTCTGTGCGCCGACTTGAAGACCTACAGACACCCGCCTCGCGCCGTGGCCGCCCATGGCAGACGCCCTCGCAGACACCATATGCTGCAGGACCTTCCGAGACACCGCTGCGCACGCCGCGCGGGGAGGGCGGCGAGGCTCCAGCGAAACGCGCCCGCTACGACACGGAGATGAGCCTCGACACGTTCCAGGCGCGGTATACGTCCGAGGACAACTCAAGTTTCACGCAGATTCTCGCTGACGAGAACCGGCGCCGGAAGGAACAATATGGCTGGGCATGGGCTGCGCAGCGTCGTGTGGAGCAGCAGCGCGATCGGATGCTGGAGGGGCGGGAGCGGCTCCTGCTCGAGGCCCCGTCCGGCGCGGGTGTGAAGGAGAAGTTTCAAATCGAGGCGCCTCAACCGGCGGGCTTGCTCGAGGCAGCCCCTCCAGAGCCACCAGTTGTATACGAGGACGATGAGGAGGAAGTTGAAGATCTCATCGACGGCTCGCACGCTGCCCCCACTGTTCCTCTAAAGCAATCCTCTGCCCTGGTGAAGGTAGAGAAAAGAAAGGATCCCGGAGATACGATGGATGTTATGGCGCCGAAGAAAGACGACCGCCCAGCCGGGGTAGATGCTTGGAAGTTCAAGGTAAGCTTATTCAACGCAACTCGCCGTTTTATGATGCTAACTTGACGGTAGGCTCGGAACGCTCTTATGTTTCCGCCCGATGCGGACGTCACGCCTTACAACGGATCTGTTACACAAGCAAAGGAAGACCCCAAAGGTCCCCCGAAATCTATCAAACACGGCAACACTCGACTACCGGAACAGGACGACAAGCCGGACCACTCCTTGTCTGCTCCACCAAGCCCGACACGCAGTCGTATAGACGCAGCAATAGCCGGAACGCCCTGTCAGTAGCGGTGTCCTCCGTTTACGCCCGCTGTCGCTGATACATTTCAATATTCTAGACCGCCCTAAATCTACGCCAGATGACGTCCACTCTTTGGTTCCCTCCGTCCCATCCCCGACCCCGTCTGAGCTCGGCCCGGCCGCAGTGAAACAGCTTATGACGTGGGGTACTCTCAACGCAACACCTCGCGTCTTATCCCAGTCCGATGACCCTGCAGACGTGCCCACGCCTGTGACACCCTTCAGAATCGCCGAACCGAGCTCTCGAGAGCGACTCTCCCACAAACTGTCTATTGACGCCGCGAAGAGTTTGCGCGTAAGGGCAAACCTGCTCAGTGGTGTCCCGCTCTTGTCCAGGTCTTCTGGAGTGAGCGCTAATAGGAGAACTTCCATGCCCCCGCCTTCGCTCACTCCGCGCAAGTCTGATGCCCCAGGGTCGTTGACTCCTGCGGCGAAGCGACTGTTGGACAGAACCACAATGAGCACTGCCGCTTCGAGGCGTGCAGATGCGATGGGACGTCTCGCAGGTTGGGAAGGTGACCGGAAGGAGAGGGATCTGCAGAGGGTGCGATGGACTCCTACTCCAAGTCCCGTAACACGGAGAGGATGACTAGTTTTGTCCTTCCGGTTTGGCTCGCATGTACTGGGGTTTCATATAACCATGCTGTACAACTACCGCCGTAGACTGTGAAAACGACATAGCGAAAGAGCAAACGCGACGTGACCGGGAAGTCAAACACATCGGCGGTCAACCTAGTGACACTTTCCGTCGTTTTGCCTGCCGTCCACCCCCGTCCGACTTCTCATCAGACTTCGCCGCCTCAGCGGCCTTTGTTTTGTCCCCTTTGGAAGCCGAATCAGATGTCCCAGCGGCATTGACAACTGCTGGTTTTGACTTTTTCTTGACCAGGACGCCTTTCAGCGACTTCTTCGTGTCCTTCTTTACTGGCGCAGCAGCTGGCTTTGCCTTGGGCGGCGCGCTGCTGCTGTTCGCCGCATTACCGGCGCCGACTGGTGGTGGCTTGTTGGCTGCGGCGTCCCGTGCGGCGACGGCCCTGCATCGAGATGAATGGTGGGGGTCATGGGAGTCGTACCACGCACAATAGCACGTAAAAACACCCATGGGTCACTCACTCTCGGAAGTTCTTGAGTTCTTCGCCGTCCATCTCCTTGCGGAGACGCTCTTCTTCGCGCTGCTTCTCGAGCACGGAGTCTAGGAAGAGCACTTCATCCTCCTCGAGCGCACGGAACTGGTTTCCTGTCAATGCGCCGCAGTGAGCGCGAGCGTCCGGGGGCGCCGCCCGGGACAGCCTCACCTAGCTTATTACGCTCCTCCCATTCCTCTTGTTTGGCTGCCTAGACCGCGTAAGCCCCACGTCTGGAGCGGCGTGCACGCGTGCTTACTCTATTCGCGGCCAATTTCTGCGAGTGGAGGCCAGGGAGGTCACGTTCCGAGCCGACGGACGCGCATTGGATGATGACATACCTCTGCGAGACTTCTGCCGTCAAACGCGTCCTCCTGGGGCTGCGGCGGGGGCTCCTGGCCCAGCCTGGAATAGATTCAGTACGGGTCATAACGGTTGAGATGGGGGCGATAACGGGAACGTGCCTGGCATATGCGGCCCGCCATTGCTCGTCCCGCCGAGCCTTTGCGGCTTCAATGTCGTTCTGGGAGACGAAGCGCGAGCCCACGCCTTCTGTTGAGATTGACGGGATGGCTTCGTCCATGAGGAGAGGTCTCAGGGGAGGCGGAGAGCGGTTTAGGCGGTCGCAGAGAGGGGAGGGGGAGGGGGCAGGTGGTGGTCCCAGGATGATCGAGAGTCCGAAGTCGGCTCGAGGAGGGCCACGAGCGTCATGCTTATGCTTGTCCTCTCCCATTTCGACCGCGCCGCCGCCCTGCGCGCTGGCTAGTCCCGGATACCCTCCTTTCCTTCTGTTTATGCCCTCGCGGCCCCCATGAACCACGACGCCCCCCAACAGCCCCTCTCGGCCTCGTCGGCGTCCACCTTCTCCAAGACCCACAGCGTCCACAGCTCTCGTGCGGCAGCGTCGACCGTCAAGACCTACATCAACACAGCACCTCGTCCGTCCTTCCCTTCTTCAGGGGCGCCCCCTCCCCTCCGCGGAGACACACACTGATAGCGTTCTCGACCGGCTTGCAGCATGGGCGAGAGACGAACCCCCGTCGCCGAAAGAGTACGAACCGAACGAGGGCGCCGGACGACTATACCCCGACCCCCGTCGCCCGTCCGACGTTGCGTCCCAGCACTCCTCCGCGCCCGGCGACGACCCCGGCCCCTCTCGATGGTGGACGTTCGCGCGCCACCGACCGACCGACTCGGGCTCGATCCCGCTCTCCCCTAGCTCCCCCACGCGCCCGCCGCGGCGGCCCCGCGACGGCTCGCGGTCGATGTCGATCCCGTGGCTGACCGGCTCGATGCTGCGGCGCTCGCAGGAGCAGCAGCAGGAGGCGGTCGCCGAGTCGGAGCTGGAGAGCCCATCGACGGTCCGCGGAGTAAGCACCGAGGATGGGCGCGCCGGGGCGGCGTCTGTGGACGAGCTCGGGGGCGCCACCCGCCTCAACAACCGGAGCCGCCTCCGAATCGACATGCCGCCGCCGAACGCGCAGTTCACGCTCGCGCAGAACATCACGCCTGGGTGGGAGACACCCTGGACGTCCGCACATCCGAACGGGTCGGGGGTCCGCATCGGGAGCAGTCGAGACGAGGCCTCGCAGCATGACGAGGAAAAGCTCACGCCGTGGCAAAGGCGGCGGAAGCGGTTGCGTGCATACATGATGTACAACGTCTACGTGCCGTTGGTGCGTCGCCGTGCTCGTCGGCGTGTCTTGCATTGTTGCCTAATGGATCCGCGCAGCTATTCCGCTTGTGCAATATCGTCCTCACAACTGCTGCCCTCGCCATCGCCATCCGGATCCGCATTCTGGAGAAGCGCAGCGGCGTTGTCGGTGCTCTCGGACCATCTCCGTGCGTCTTCTCGACCACTCCGCATGCTCGATGATATTGACCCCGTATGAACGGACAGAACCCTGGTAATCATATTCGGCAGTCTGACGCTGGTCCATGTCATGATTGCTGTCTATGTATGTCCTTCATTCCTACTGACTCATTCCGGCGTACTAATATTCTTCCAGCTCGAATATTTCGGCCGCCCACTCGGCCTGTGGCATACATCCTGGAAGCTCGCTTACACGCTCTTCGAGGTTGTATTCATCTGCACGTGGTCGGCCGCATTCGCACTCTCCTTCGACAACTTCTTCACCTCCCCAATCCCTTGCGCCGCCTCCTCCGTCATTTCGTGGTACAGTTCACTCCCGCGTCAAGCGCTGCCTAATGGCGTGAACGGGCTTGAAGGCGGCGTGGGCGACACGCTCTGTGATGACCAAGTCGCGCTCATCTGTCTGGTGGGCGTCGGTCTCATGATGTACTGCTTCAATCTCTTCATCGCGCTCTTCCGCATCTTCGAGAAGGTGAAGTATCACCCTACGTCGATTGTTACCGCGTAGACAAACTACCTTCTATGAAACCCCCGAAACATGCCCACGCGTACCATTAGACGGCCCACGCGCTCCCCTCCGTCTTCCCCTCCCTTCCGGCGACACACACACTAGCTCACTTCAATCCACAAACTCCGTGCATCATTCCGTGGCGGCCGTTGACATAGTGTTATTATGTACATACAAGGGACATTGGTTTCGTCTCGCCTGCGTTCTCGCTGCGCTTCCCTCTCTTTATGACGCCCCGGGCCGCTACTTAACTTACTGTTTCTCGCCCAGCACCGCCTAGTCGCATGTATCAGTATCGTATCGTCCTAACGACGGATTCGTAGTCATGCCGAGATGTACGCTGGCAGAGAAGGTGCAACAAAGAATTGACGACGCGTTGCAGATGGCCGGTCTCGACGGATGGGTGATGGTGGAGGTGCCCAGTGCGCGCTTGTTTTTGCCAATGCCGGGGCGTCGCGCACGCCAGTGGCGGGATGAGTGTGTCAGGGCAAGACGCGACCTGGCCCGGGTGGACGGAGCGGTAAGTGGGCGAAGTGTTGGATGGGGTGGGCCCGCAGGCCCAGGCTACTGCGTCCGGGGCGTGTGCTCATCCCCACCCGGCCCCGCATACGCGCGCGCAGCACGAGAGAGAAAGGCCGGCGGGGGCGGTGCGGACCGGTGCGGTGCAGACATCTAGATGGATGGGTGGGCCGCTGCAGCCTGGTGCTGTGGGCCTGCGCGCGGGAGGTGTTCCGCGACCGGAGACTTGACGAGAGAGCGATATTGACTGCAGGCGTGATGCGCGCCGCGTGCGGACGCGCGTGCGGACGGCGATGTGCAGGGGGAGTCCCGGGCGTTGGCAGATGCGGCCGAGGCGGACGGACGAGGAGAGCCACAATGGGAGGCGGGTGGACGGGGGAGGTGTACCGTGTCAGGGTCCGGGTACGTGCGTATAGGGTGCAATGAATCACAGGCCAGCGGCCGCCCCGGGACACGCGGCCGTCGCGGGGTTGCGCGGTGGATCGCTGTGCAGGGCGCGCTGCGGGCGCGGCGTGCTGGAAGGCCCTCGGAAGCCTTTTGTGAGTCTCTGTGGGGGAATTTAGAGTTGGGAGATGGTCCGAGCGCTCGCCAGGGTGCTGTGCTGGACTGGTCGAGGAAGCGTCGTGCTTCGGAGGGACTCCCCGGTCGTGATCCGCGTGCTTGGACGGTTTCGAACCCGTGGAGGTGTGCGACGTCTCGACCCCCTGCACGATACCTGGGTCTCGAGGACGACGGAACACTATTGCTGATGGTGGTGGTCAGGGCGGACGACGTGACGCACGGAAACGGGCGCGGACGACGTGTGGGCGCTGATCGAGGGCGGGGAGCTGTGCTCTCTGATGCGCCATCACCCACACCTGGCACGCGCCGCGGTCGGGCAGGCGCACGAGCACGCAGATAGCGATCTCACCGCGACCGCGCCTCAGACGCCGCCGAGCACGAGCGCGGGCGCGGACACGGGCGCGGGCGCGGGGCCACCTGGCAGCGGCGCCGCTGCTCGCCCACGCTCCCGTCGGCGGGCGCCGCTGCGATCTGGGATAGTGTATCTGTCGATCCGAGCTCGGGGCTCCACGCTCGCACACACCTCGCGCCCCCGCCAGCCAGCCGCGGGAGTGGCCACACGCCCGTCGCGGAACCTGCGCCGGGTCCCCCACCAGGCCCGTCAGCGTTCACCGCCCGCGGGCACGCTCTTACACATACGCAGTCGCAAACAGCGGCGCCGGCGGGAACTCCCCAGGCCCTCCCGCCGACGCTGCACGGAGGCCGAAGGGCCCGAGGCGGGCCTCAGCCCCATCCAGCGCGGGCCTGCATTTTTTTTCTTCGCCGCCCCCGCGAGAAGGCGCGCCCCAGCAAAAGCCGCCGCGGGACGAGAGCAGACGGGCACGCATATGGCAGGCAGCTGCGACCGGCCGCGCTGCCGCCACCGGTGCTGGGCCCCCTCGGTGGTGCGCCTCGTCGCGTTCCGCGCACGCACGCCCCTGCCTGCAGCCTGCACGTCTGCGCGCGGCGCTCCGCCACGCCCTTCCGAGATGCACCGGAGCCCCGGCCCTGCGCGCGCGCGCATTGCCCGCGACCCGTCTCCGCCGAAACGTTAACGCTCTTACCCTGCGCGACGCGCGCTCCCAGTAACCCTGGGAGCCGCCCGTGCTGCGCCCCGAGCGGGGACGGATCCGCTGCCCCCCCGCCAATCTGACCGACCGACCATCCGTCGACGCCTGCCGCGAGCGTGGTGCGGCGCGGCGCGGTGTGGCGCGACGAGGCGACGCGGGGCTCCGCAGCGGGGGACGGGCAGGCACCCCGATCCTGCCTCTACCGCCGCTGCTGCGCTCCCCGAAGGCGGGGACGCCCCCGAGCTTCGCGTTCGACCACCGAGTGCCGACCGGGCGCGCGAGCTGTCTGTCGCGGCCTCCGTCAGCCCGTCTGCACCCGACGTGCGTCGCGCCCGCCGCGCCGCGGCTGCTGCCAAGGTGCGCGAGCCCGCCGGCGTGTGTCGGCCTGTCGCAGCCCGCGCGCGTGAGAGCCGCAATGAGTGGCGCTACAGTGAGGGACGACGTCAAGAGCTCGGGCGGCGTGGCGATGGCGCGCGGTGCGGTCGGGTGCGAAGGGGTCATACGGCATGGGGAGTCTGTATTCGTCACGCCCGACAGGTTGCATGTATGCACAGTGCGCACATGTACGGATGGATGCGCCGCCGCCCGCGCGCACACGCGCGTGTTTGCACGGCGGTCGCACGGGGGCGCGCGGGTGGGCGCGCGGGCGACGCGCGCGATGAGAATTTGCCCCGTCGTCACCGCCCCGCAAAGGCCCGAACGTCGCGGGGGCGTTGGCGGCGAGCGTTGGCGGCGTTTGTGGGTGCGGCAGGCGCGGGGTATGGAAAAGAACGGGATGCGCGCGGATACGTCATCCTTTGACTTGGGGACGCGCGGATTCTGCGGGGAAGAATGAGCGCAAGGAACGGATGTGCTAGGAGAAGCGTTTTTCGGCGAGCAATCGTTCTCGCTGTCATCGCTTGCGGCTGCGCACCCGCACGAGGGAAGAATCCCATGGCTACGCATGCAATTTGTGGCTTCCGTCTCTCAGCTTGTCTTGCTCGAGCTGAACAGGCCCGAGAACACCGTCACGAGAAGCCTGCCATGCGTCAGATACACATGTCTCCCACCGAGATGGGAGAGCCCCCCGGCGAGTAACCACACTCCCGCATGCACGGCGGACTCGCTACGAGCAAATTTTGGGGCATAGCCCCGAAGATTGAAGATAGTTGGGAATCAGGGGGATCGGAGACATGGCAGAGCGTCCTTGGAAAACGCATGCGTCCGGTGAGGCGGATCCGGGAGACTGAGGAGGAGCGCTATGGTGGATAGGGAGGCCGACAGGCGCGGGGGGCTGATATCAGGATGAGGCATCTGTCAATGGGGCGAAGTGTGATGAGAGGAAGAAGCGGATGGGATACACAAGCGGGGAGTACACTGGCGGCCGTGATGGATGACGAAAGGAGGCGGGAAGGGGGAGGTCGGTTTCGGCGCTGCTCTGGCGACGAACCAGTACGTTGGATATGGTTTGGCAGCACGCGCGTCCGAAGTGTGCAGTAGTAGCGCGGGGCATAGGTCTTGATGGAGGCGAGCGCGTTTGGTCCGCCGAGCAAGGAGATGTACATCTGTGGATGATCATGGCTGCATATGGGCTAGCGCACGCCGTTCACGGGTGTCATCGACCCGCGGCTCACGGCGCGCGGGTGTGTCGGGGCTGGTGGGTGCCCTGGTCGCCTGCGGACGGTCTGTGCAGTGCGGGTATCGGGAGGCCGAGGGGTGCACAAGGGCGGCTTGTCTGGAAAGGCGGGCGCAATCTGGGACAGGACGGTGGCAAGGGAGCGTCTGGACAGGGGACGGGGAGGCGCCGGCCGTGCGAGGCGCATGCGAGGCGGCAAGCCCGAGTTGGACGCCGGCGGCTCGTTGCTGTCCCTCCTTGCGCGTCATTTCCGTGATACCGGAGATTCTGGAAACGGCCTCAGCCACCGACGTCTCTCCGACCTCCTCGGTGCACCGTCGCCTCCGCCGATTCGCTTTTTCTTAAAACCGGCCTTCTTGTCTTCTCTCGACCCCATCCACCCAGCCCACCGTGCATCCTCTCCTCCTCCAGCCAAAACAGCCTCGCGCTGCACTCTGCACTATCACCTCTCTCGCCTTCGCCCCCGCCCCGCCGCCATGTCCTCCCTCGCGAACTGGAACGACCTCCCAGTGGAGATGAAGCTCACGATTGTCGACCAGCTTGAGCTCGACGATGTCAAGTCTTTCTCCAGGATTAATCAGGAGTCCTACACCCTCTCGGTCCCTGCCCTCTTCCGCGTAAGTCTCCTCTCGCTCGCTCTGTCCCCCTCCCCCGTCTGACCGCCCGGTCAGTCGGTGAATATCAGAAGCGCCGAATCCCTGCAACAATATGCGACTGCTGTCCCGAAAGGGTACAACAAGTACATTCGCCAGCTCTCCATCTCCACGAAACGCGCCACGGGGAAAACACGCGGATCTTCTCCGCCTGTGCGGGTGACAGATGCACTGGTTGACGTCCTCCCCCACTGCACCCAAGTGGAGCAGCTGACGCTCAGCCTCGCCGCGTCTTTGACCAAGGCGGTGATTCCTTGCTTCCAAAAGCTATCCGTCCTCCAATCCTTGTGCATCGATCACTGCGGCGATGAGGCCCGCTTCCCTCTGTACGTCTTCCCTGCGATGTGCCCGAGATCTTTGGTCACTGACCGCCGCACATCCATGCAGGAGCGAACGTCTCATCGTTTCCATTGCTGCCTCCGTCCCCAACCTTCGCCACCTCTCGCTCGACCGCATCACCCGCTCGGCGCTCCATGCGCCCGACCTCGTCGGCGCCCGCCCATTCGTCCCGGTCGTGAAAGGAGACGAGGACATCCCGGACCACCCCCTCCTGGGATACGAGCTCCGTCTCCCGTCCCTCCTCCGTCTCCAGACACTCAAAAAGCTGCGCATCAAGGACACCCACCTCGGCGACCCCCAGTGGGAGACCATGCCCGTCTGCTGCTCCCTCGAGGTCCTCGACCTCGGCAGCTGCTACCACGAGTCCAACGACTACAACCGCATCTGCACCGAGCGCATCATGGGCAACATCGGCCACACGGTCGGCGAGTGCGCGCTTAACACCGCCCTTACGCCGCAGACGTTCGCGCACGCCAAGCACGCGGACCGCCCGCTCAAGAAGCTCCGGCGCGTCCACCTCACTCCCCTCTTCCCCGTCGAGAACGTCGTCGACACGCTCGCCACCCTCTCCGACTCGCCGGTCGAGCGCCTCTCGGTCGAGTGCCACGCCGACGACGTCGTGGACATGTGCTCCGCGCTCGAGGACTTCCTCAGCCTCCGCACCGAGCGCGGCGAGAAGGGCTTTTTCGAGCACCTCCTCGAGATCTCCGTCTCGACCGTCAGCGACCTCGCGGACGCGCTCGACATCGGCCTCGGCCTCAGCGCCATCCGCCGCCGGGCCCAGGACGAGCTCCCCGCCGACGCCAAGGCCGCCGTGCAGCGCCTCGAGCAGTACTGCAAGGATCTGCGCCTCGGCGCATCCAAGCCGACCGAGGCGCTCCCGGAGAAGCCTCAGCCCGTCACTCTCATGGGCCGTGGTCGAAGCGCGAGCGCCCCGGCGGTCCTGCTCGCTTGACTCTCTGCGGCGCAAGACCGGTCGGCGCCCGCGCCGCTCTACCTTCCGCGTTCCCCGTCGTACGGTTTCCTCTATCTTATGGGCGTCGGGGCGCCGATGCCCCAGCGCGGGTCGTCGGCCATATACCCTGTGGGTTTCTGTTGTACATCCGGCGGAGGCGTATGGGCCTCCGCCTATATCATTATGTCGATACCTATTCGCGGCTTCTGTACCATATGCGGACGTGAGCGCGGTCCTCGCGATAATGCAGAGGCGTTTTCCTTTCTCACCTGTGTGCAGTGCGAGTGACATTGACGTCCCGGGCGCGGTACTCGGGAACCGAGTTGGGGTCGCGTTTCACTCCCAGGGGGCGAGCGTCCTGGCGCGGACGCTGACAGCGGGGGCCTGAAACGAGTGCAGGGGGAGGATGCAGTGAAGGCAGAGAGGAGGCTTGCTCGCCTTAGTACACGATCGACCTGCTGGAGTGTCAACGTCAGGGGCAGGAACGGAGCCGGGCGCAATGGGGAGCAGCGCGAGGGGGAGCGTCGGTGGACCGCCATGAGCTGCGCGCGCACAAATTTCGAGGCAGGGGTGGGTATATGCACGGGCGGGAGCAGACCCCCCCATCTGCCCCTCGCAGTCGGTCTGGGTGTTCAACGCCATGCGTGGGGACTTCTCCGGCTATCTTCTACCCGCGGACGGGGATTATGGCGCGAGCTCTTACGGGGCCCTGAATTTAATGAACGTCGCAAGCTGGGCTGTGCTCAGAGGACCCGGGGCTGGCCTCCAATGGGCTGGGCACCAAGCGGATCGTGGAGGCGAAGGCGGAGGGGCATCTACTCGCGTACAGTACGGTAAGGGGCTGGCGGTGGTACAGCGACGACTCGCGATAGGACCATCACATAGCTAGACTCATCATGTACGTCTACTACCACGCCGGCGACCTTAGGCCTAGAGGGAGTCCGGTGAGGACGGCGCTGGGTCATTTGCCGTGAGTATCTGGTGCTCCCCGGCGTAGAAAACATTACACGTGAATAAGGTCTCGTACAAAGAGGGGGCAAAGACGTTATCGGCGGTGTTGGTGGCGATATCATATCGCGCTAGCAGCGGAAGGTTCATAGTACGGCACAGAGCGAGCCTCATGGTCGTGATCGCAAGAAGTGAAACATTCAGCGAGAGTTTGTGCCCAATAAACCTCCGGTAAAATACCAGAACTGGGGGAGTGTACACGCGACAAGACGAGATTGGGCCTAGGCCCGGACTGGGATTGGCGTCCAGTATAGCGCGTGGTGGGTTTCCCACGCCACAATCCAAGTACAATGCAACAATTGCATTGTTGGTTGGCCCTTCTACTTACCTTGTTATGACCTACCCAGTGCACCATTACCAAGCTGCAATCCACGACCGACACGTCATTCCAATACGATGGTGGGGCGTTTCCCAAAATCACTCCTTTCTCGAGCTCACTGCCTTTCGATAGCTATACTAACTATATAGAACTCAGGTATTCTCACTTTCCCTAGTAGGAACCAAGCCGGAGAAGGTGTCAGCCGGATAGTAGGGCGAAGAATAAGACTGACAGGCTGCCAAATCCGTTTTCGAGTGAATGTCATAATAATAGTTTGCTTATGACCTCTGATTCAGCGAAATTTGGCTACGAATGGGTCAGTGCTGTTGGTGAGAGGTATAGGGATGAGAACAGCAATCGTGGGATGTTATGCCTACATTCTCATATTATCTGTTTTACATGGCACGCCCTGAAGAATCCGCCATCATACAAGTCTACATCTTAATTTATCGACGGTATGTCTTCAAACATCAGCTTCGAGTCTCAACGTCTTTGATGAAACAGTCGCACATAGGGGTAATATGCATCGACAGATTTGTAGCTAGTATCTCTCTTCGGCGGACTCAATATATGTCCTTGGAGATCCAGATACCGCAATTCTGCGGCCCCTCAGATCGAAACGAGTCGTACACGAGATCACATCGAAGATGAGCTCAACACTATCAGAACTACCTTCCCTGAGGTTAGTTTCGGATGGTAAGGCAATACGCGAGCGGTCACTCTGATGTCATGTATGATTTTTCTGGAAAGCTCTCTAGGCACTAGCATTGTCCACGGCCATTGGCGACAAGTTACTTGGTCCCTCTTCCCAGTGATGGGTCCCCGTGAAGTACGCGGTTAGCTCCAGCTAATCATGGCGAACATAGCTCTGTCTACGGATCATAACATAGTGTAAGAAACGTAAGGATCCGCGAAAACATCTCGGTCCTCGTGAGCGCACCATACGCCCCTTCCCAAAATAGCTTACTCATGATCTTCATATCTCAGGGATATCCAAGTGCTCTTCACCGGAAATGTGGCAATCGGCATGTTACAACGCTACCTTCCATACCGTACCTAATAACGTGTGGCTCTTACAGGGGGTGGATTTGAGCGGCAACCGTCGTGTCTACAACTCACACCCGGTGAACCGCCGCGGCGGTTGGAACCAGTGTCGCCCCCCTCTTTAACACGATGATCACCCGCATTTAAGCATCTCCTTACAGGCACCGCACCCCCTCTTCCGGGACACCCATCTTGATATTGGACAACCCGCCTGTGTCTTAGAACGATAGTTGTTGTGTTCACCCGAAGTGGTATCACAGGGTGAGCCAATTTGGGTACCCCTAGATGCACTGCATAGCTTCTCAACGTGTTATACCTAGTTCCATAATCAATGATATTAATCACAAGACTGTTTTCATCTAGGCGGTAGCCGCCACTGCCCATTTGGTGCGCGCGAATATCACCAGCACAATGGGGTTAATGGATCGCCAGTTTGGGAGATGAGGTTATTCGACGGGTAATCAGACGCGGCAACATTTTTCGCTTGAATTGGGCCCCACTTTGATGAGGTGCAATGCATGCGACTATAACAAATGCTCCTCCGAGGAGGCGCGTAATCGTCGCTGGAACAAAGCCACATACAAGTGCAATGACATTACGCCCCGCCGCCTAGTCATAGCGAGTCTTCGCCGCAGCGCTCCTTGTGTCCGACCGCCGCCGGGTGATGTTGTATTCACATTTCCCTAGATTTCTCGAACCATGCGCCCGCCGCCGGCGCGAGGCGATGGTGGCTTGTGCATCTATACCTTCCCGCGTTGGAATGCTCGGCCGCAGGACGGCTGGTGGCGGTTCGAATCCGTGATATGTTCAAGCCTTCGAAGCCAGGCTCCTGAACGTCAACGCTTTCCAAGAATTCCAGCGGAGCCTAGGCGAGTCACCGTGCATCGTCCGCCGTGGGCCTAACCCCCTTGCCGCTTGCGATGATCGTGGTTAACGCACCCGCAGAGGGTCGTCATGCGGCAAGCCATATGTCCTTATTGGCATGTGAGACCCTGGGCTCAATGAACGTCCGCGGACGTCATCGCGGTGGCTGTGAGCGGTAGGAATGATGCGCTACTAGAGCCAGTCCGAGCACACGTATATGCTCCATGGCTGTATTGTTTGCATGGTAACATGCGCCCATTCTTGTGACATGCTGGGAACTGTCGAGCCACCAAGTCGACTGGGATTTCCGCCGACTGTCTCACCATCGAACGCCTTCTGACTCGCGTTTCTGTTGGGGCGCGGGGCTCCCCTCCGGTCAAGCAGACCTGGTTCAAGAGCGGCGAGCGCCGTCCGTCTCGGCCGAGGCGGCGCGTCGTGGCCACGTCAATCATTTAGGTAAAAACGTCGCGAGATCGCCGCGCGCGAAATGACTGGCTCGCCCGGAGATAAACGTTCGGGCGCACTGCAGTTGAAAGGTGTGCTCCAACGGCGAACGGCGCGCGGCGCGGCCCAGACGAAAAGATGGGTGCTCGATCGTCAGGGCGCTCGGCGCGCGCGCGGAAGCACGGAAGGCCCTCTCATATTGAAAGGGCCCGGCGCACGCTGCGATGCGGATCAGACACTCAGTGCTCGGTGCTCAGGCCCCCCACTCTCTGTGCGGCTTCGCCCAGGCACCCTTCCCTCTCTCTCGCGCGCGCGCGGGGTGAGAGTTCCAGACGTGAAGCGGCGAGCGTGCCCCGCGCGCCGTGGGCCGTGGGGCAATCTTTTGCTCTAGATCTTTGCTCGGGCGCACTATCGACGGCGCGCCCCGGGTTGTGCACCCGCGGCCGAAACGACGTTGGACGTCACGGTCGGATTCGGCGGTGTGTGCGGCGGACGTAAACAGCGCCAGGAGTAAGATGGAGCCCGCGCGCGAGTGGAGGGTTGCACATGGCGGGCCCGCGACGTCGTGCTCGCACCGGCGAAACAGCCGGAATAGCCCCCGCGGATATATTCATGCGCTCAGCCTCACTGTTCACAATAAGCACTCGCCTTGTGTGCGATGGGCGCGAGAGCACATTCAAAGCTAGTCAGAGCGTCACGCGTCCGGCGCGCTGGAGGGGAGCGCGGGCCGATGTGTCGAGCGAGGTGTCAAAGAGGAGAGTGATATAGTGGTGCGCGAAGCCGCAGACCGATGATAGGGGCGCTGGCGCGCATGGGCGAACGCGCGAAACGACGGATCGACAGGTTCGGGGAAGTGTAGATCAGGTCCTTGCTACGTGTGGCCGTCACGGTCCCGGAAGCTCTGAACGATGGGATCCGTACTGGAGGGGGCGAGAGACATGTCTGTGAATGATGTTTGGCCAGGTGACGTGGCTGGGCTGCTCGGGCGCGACGACTTGGTGCAACATATGTTGGCTTGGCTCGGGCTGGATGGGAACATAGGAGTGCATTCTGTGCGCTTCCGTGCCACTGTAAAGACTGGCGAGGGCCTCGGGAAGGCCATCGGTAGCGCGCGCTGGATTTGGAAGCCAACATCTCTTCAAATTGCGCAGAAGTGCTGCGAGGCGGCGGAGAGCTGTGAGAGAGCGACATAGCACCGAGACACGGCTGGCGTTGTATTGTCAAGCGGGAGGTAAATTGCAGCCAAGCTGAATGGTTTCCAGCGGATGCGCGGTGCTGCGCGTTGTTGAAGGCAGACATTTAGTGGGCAAGCGAGGGCGCATGGAAGAGCGCGGGGCCCGGAGGTGGCAAGGAGCGGGCTGGCGCAGCCGGGGATAGCTGGATCGATCCGACGTGCAGCGGGGGAAGGGGGCGGCAGGGCTGGGGATGTGGCGAAACGCGGCTGCATATGTCGTAGAACAAGGGTCGGCGGGCGCGAGGCTGGGCAGGAGGCGGATGGCTAGCGCGGTGGTGGCGGGCGGGCGGGCGG
>FTLJ01000178.1:0-11747 GCA_900155495.1 Porogramme epimiltina | reverse complement strand
TCCTGCACCCCGACTAGTGGAGACTCCCTTCGGCCAAACGTGATCGTCATTGACGCCCTCGATGAATGCAAGGACGATCAGCCAGTGTCGACTATCGTCCATGCTCTCTCTCTCCATACCGACAGCCTCGGGCCCCTCAGGTTCATCGTGACAAGTCGCCCAGAAGCTCATATAACAACAGGATTCAAAGGCAAGGCACTACTCAAGCATGCCTACGAATTTCAACTGTCCTCAATACCGCGGAACGTTGCCCTTCGGGATATTACAATTTACCTGGAAGCCAAGTTCTTAGAGTTCTTGGAACACCACGAAGGTGAATTCGACCCCAAATGGCCGGGCCCCGAGAAGCAACTGCAGCTTCGGGACATGTCCGGTGGTCTCTTCATCCACATCTCTACTGCCCTCAAGTATATCCTCTATGCAGCCAACCCAGAAACCCAGCTCGACGCACTTCTCGACAACCCTTCTGTCTTCGTCTCCAGCGTTACTGTGATATCTCCCACCGCTCACTTATATCGACTATACCTGCAAGTGATGGAGGCCATCAATACTCCGCAGCACGCTTCACAAGTGAAGACGGTTGTCGGTTCAATTGTGCTACTCAAGGATCAGCTATCGCCACAGAATTTAGAATTGCTCCTCTGTTTGGAGTACGGGACGGTGCGACGCACGCTACGGCCCCTTCACTCGCTCTTGGTAGTGCCACACGCAGATCAACCGAACGGTGTCATCCAGGTCATTCACCCTTCCTTCCCCGATTTTATTGTCGACGAATCCAAGTGCACGCGCGCGGAGATTCTCGTCGACCGTCAGCTCCAGCACACACTGCTTTCAGAGCGATGTTTGCAAATCATGAACACAAATCTCGGCCGGAACCCGTGCAGCAACGAGTCTCCCTGGATGGCAAACATTGTCATCGAGAACCTTTCCTCTCGTCTGGCGGCCGCGGTCCCTGTCTACGTTCAGTACGCGTGTCGACATTGGTCCAGCCACCTCTGTGAAGGGCACATCACGCAAGACATAATCTCTCTGATCTCCACGTTCGCTCAGGAACACCTCCTGCACTGGCTCGAAGTCTCGAGCTTGATGGGGGATCTTGACGGCGCTATTGACGCTTTGGAAAATGCACAGACTGCTCTCCAGGTATGTGACATCATAGACACACGTTCAGGATGACCGCTCATCAGCTCTTCGACTGGCTTTCAGAAATTGGTTGTCCCTCCGACAGACGTCATAGCGATGCTCAATGACTGCAAGCGTGTGGTGCATCTCTGTTATCCTGCAATCTCATCCTCTGCAGGCCATGTCTACATATCCGCCCTTCCATCCTCTCCCTCCACCTCCATCCTCCGCTCCACATACTCTGCAGATCTTGCCGGCACACCCCGCATCCACATCGGCCAACTGTCACGATGGAACGCGAACACTCTCACAATGGAGGGCCACACGGCCGGTACCTCATCTGTCGCATACACCCCGGATGGCGAGCGCATCGTCTCTGCCTCCAAGGACTGCACCATACGACTATGGAACCGTCGGACGGGGGCACAGCTCCATGTGCTGAAGGAGGAGAGCGAGGTCTGGAGTGTTGCATTCTCGCCAGATGGGAAGGAGATCCTGTGCGGGACGGAGGAAGGGGCGGTGTCGCTGTGGGACGCTCGGACGGGCGAACGAATGGCATCGCACAAAGCGCACTCCGCTCGCATTGCTGCCATGGCATACTCCCACAAATCTTTCCACGTGGCCTCTGGATCTAACGACAATACTTTAGCTCTATGGAAGATTGGACCTGGCGTGGAGATGGAGCCTAGGAAGTTGGAGGGCCATTCGGGCATGGTTCAATGTGTCACCTTCTCTCATGGCGGGTCGCTTCTGGTATCCGGAAGCAGCGACAAGTCCTGCAAGATATGGATCATCTCCAACCCCTCGAGTGCCCGCACACTGGAGCATGACTCCCAAGTCCTGAGGGTCGCTATGTCCCCCGACGACAAGATGCTCGCGTGTGGATGCACGAACGAGCTCGTTCTGTGGTCCATCCAAGATCCATCCCATCCCAGTCGCCTCAAGACACTCCCCGTGGAGGGCAATGCTTGGGGACTCGACTTCTCTCCTGACGGCCGCACCCTCGCCGTCGGGTGCTCTCTCGGTGAGGGATCATGGATAGGGCTGTGGGACGTTGTGACGGGGGAGTGGGTCGGGGAGCGCGAGGAGACTCGAGGAGAACGCATCTGGGAATTGCGGTTTCTCCCCGACGGGTCCCAACTCGTCTCCGCCCACGACCGGGGAACGGTGCGGTCGTGGGACGTGGGGGTGATGCGGACGAGTGCGGGCTCAGGGACCGACGACAGTGGAGCGGGCGATGGGCGGTCTTCGTCGAGGGTATTGGCTGTTGCGTTTTCACCTCGGGACGCAGATCGGCTTGGGGTGGTGGTGGAAGACGGGACGGTGGAGCTCTGGGACGTCCCCTCGAAGAAGATAGTCTGCAAGATGGCCCACCCGGATCCAGGCACCATCGATCCCGGCCTCGTGACTCTGACATGGTCTCCGGACGGGACGCGGCTTGCGATGTCGGGGCATACAGACCACTCAATCGTTGCGTACGACATGGAACAAACCTCATTTACATCCATCCTCCGCGGGAATTCCGAGAACGTGCTGCCTGCAGTGTTTACTCCAGACTCTCAAAGCATTGTCTCCAGCTCGTTCGACGGCAGCATCCGCCTCTGGGACTCAATGCTCGGATCCGAGAAGGTGCTCTTCGAGGGAGAAGGGTTCATTTGGGCTACTGGCATCTCGCCGCATGGGGAATACCTTCTCTTCTCAAAGGTGGCCGCCCAGCCCCTCCGTTACTCCGATTCTCACCCTCAGAAAGTAAAATCACACAACGGGTCGATTGGCATGATTGGGACGGGCTACTCCACGATGCATCTATACAACCTCGCATCGAACACCATGACTATGGAGATGTACCACCACCATGCCACCGTCGCCCTCTCATTCTCGTCCGACGGTTCACGCATAGTTGGATCAAGCGAGCGCGGCCAGATCTCCATCTGGGACTTCTCCTCTTCCCTTCACTCAGATGCGGACACTGCACGAGAAGACGCCGACGGGACTCCTGAACCGAGCAGGGGCGCTCTCCATCTCCTTGCTGAACTCCATCCAGAAACATCCGGCATTCGGGTCGAGCGCATCCGGTTCTCCGCCGACGAGCGCGCTGTCATCACCAATGCCTGCTTCGCACCGATCACGTCCGAGGAGCACTGGCCCCTCGTTGCGCAGCACCGCGCTGTTCCACAGCCAGGCCCTAGATCCACCGACTCTCATCTGCACCCCGACTACTTCCTCACCGACGGCTGGATTTGGTGCCGGGGTCATGGGGAGGAACCTCGACGAGCACTCTGGCTCCCGCCAGTGTATCGATACCAGCCCGTGGAAGTTAAGTACAACCGCATTCCCGGAGGGTGGGATGCTGCAGAGAAATGGGTCGCATTCGCTACGAACGAAGGGCGACTTGTCGTTGTGGACATATCTGGAGGTCCTGAGTCTAAGCAGGGATCATCCCGAGCCCAGGACGCTGCGGTAGCGTAGGTCTCTACGATTGGCATTCCTATTGCACTCCCAGGGGTGCCTATTCCTCGGCTTTGTATGCGAACCGTGATATTGAGGCGTACATCACCACATGTTACTAAACACATACACCTGTACTGTATAATAAAGCTCTTGTTGGCTGAGGTCTAGCGTAATGTCTGGCTGTACCGCCGCATAAATCTGTAACTATAACAATTGACGGTACCGTACGCGTGCCTAGCTCATAGCGGAGCACAAGGGACTATTGTGGCTCGTATTGTGGGTAAAAAATAGAGATGCACAGGAAACGGGAGGTTGAAGTAGTATTTGTATTAAATTAACAAGTGTGACTGCGTCGTACCTTAATTTATGCATGTGGTGAAGCTCGTAGGCTGTATTTTCACAAGTTGTAGTAGGACGGATATATGTTGCAGGTGAACAGAGTTT
This sequence comes from Porogramme epimiltina, assembly GCA_900155495.1. Classification (NCBI taxonomy): domain Eukaryota; kingdom Fungi; phylum Basidiomycota; class Agaricomycetes; order Polyporales; family Polyporaceae; genus Porogramme; species Porogramme epimiltina. The sequence continues at coordinate 7,730 of FTLJ01000178.1, read as the reverse complement.
TAGAGAGGAGAAGTCGCAAGTGGGAAAAGTCACAAGTGAGAAAAGTTACAGGTCAAAAAACTCGCAAGTGCGTAAAACTTGCAAGTGCGTAAAACTCGCAAGTGTATGAAACTCGCAAGTGTGTAAAACTCACAAGTAGGAAACTTGCAAGTGAGAAACGCACAAGTTGACGTGGTGAGGTTGCACGTTCAGAAAGAAGCAGGTGATGGACGCGGGACGGCTGGGGCGGAACGCCATGCTGGACAGGCTAAGTCCGCATACAGTCATGTTCGCGACCTCCTCTCTCTTCCGCCCAATCTAGATCAGCGACACTACCCTCCCCAACCCTGACGTCCTCTCTGCGCAACAGTGCTTCATGTGTTCCCCAGGACCTGAGCGTCGAGCACTACACGCAGTGCGGAAGCGTCCCTGGCACAATCCTCATCACCGAGGCGACGTATGTCGTCGTCTAGACGAGCGGGGAGCCCCTCGCCGTTCACACCAGGAATATGGAACGACGAGAAGGTTGCTGCCTAGAAGAAGGTGCGTCATTAACATACTGTGCACCTCACGCCTGGATTGCTCCTAACACGCGTCATGAAGGGCATAGACGCAGTCCCCGCATATGGATCGTACATCTACCATCCACTGTGGGCCCTCGGCAGTTCTCGTACCTCGTCGAGCAGTTCAAGCAGCCCTATCCTAACTTGGCAAAGTCGGCATACTTCTTTTTCCGCATCACCTGCAATTTTCCTGACTTGTAAGTTTCGGGAGACCCTCTCCACCTGCATGTTTTCTTACCTGAGTATTTTTGCGCTTACAGGTTTTTGTGCCTGAGATTTTTGGCACCTGTGAGTTTTCCCCACTTGTGAGTTTTGTCCCTTGTGATTTTTGTCACTTGCGAGTTTCGTGCCTGTGGGTTTTTGTGCCTGCGAGTTTTCTTACCTGCCATGTTTCGTGCCTACAAACTTCCGTCCCGAGGCCCAGGGGCTGACCAAACATGAGGTTTTCGACGCCTTATGAGGCAGCTTGCGACTTTTTATTTTTTACCCTAAATACGTGCCATATACTATATCGATGCTAGATAAGATTTATAGTAGAGTAGGCGGTATATATCACAGCGGGTGTTGCGGCGTCAGAGGGACGACAGAGGCATTCGATGGGTGTACATCCAGGTGGGGCACGAACGATGAACACTTATCGTATACTAGGTTGGAGCTCAGAGCTGGAAGCATCATAGAGTGGAGCATAATCGCAGGAGTACCTCGGAAAGATCCCATTTATAGAGCGGCGTCACGCGGACATGATTTCTGAGTCAACTCGTATCAATTACCAAAGCGATAGGTTTTCGAGTAACTTATACAGTGCTCCAATGTAAGGGCCACGTGAGAAATACATGGAGGATAGCTACGCGTTGGCCGATCTTACTATCAAGCGCAAGCGCAACGTGCAATGGCCATAGAGTACGGAAACTATGACCCTAGAGAGGGTAAAACGACGTTGACATGATACGAGGATGTCGTTGAGATGAAGGGAGAAGGAACCATTATTGGCTCGAGGCGCACTGGATTGGCCGAAAGCACCGAGGGGGGGGGTGACGGCGGTGGGCGGCCGGCTTCTGTATAGGGGAAGTCAGGAAACGTGAACCTATGGAGCAGCAGAGGGCGGACGCTGACTTGCGGACGCACGCGTGTATGAAGCGAGCCACGTCCGGGGGTGCGAGAGATCGCGACCCGATAAGCAGCAGTGCAGGAGCGCATATAGGCAGGTGAGGGGCCTGGGCAGACGGACGGGCCGTGACTGTTGCGGCCGGGGACGTCTGCTGCGGGGAAGTAGCTCCGACGGTGGAGAGCAGGGGAGAAGGCGGGCAGGCACGGCGGGGCCGATCGCGCCCCCAGCCGAAGAGAGCTGAGGAGAGGCCGGGGGAGGAAAGTGCGGAGAGGACAATGGGGGACTGAGGCCTACACAGCGCGGAGGGGGCGAGCAGGGCAGGGGCAAAAGGTATGACGGCTGTGCGTGTTCGCATGAGACGGAGGGCGCGCGTGGCTTGGAAGACGAGCAGGAGATCGGACAGCTGGAGGAGACGGTCGAGCAAGGGGCGCGAAGCCACGACTGGGCGGCTACAGAGGCGCGCGTGGTGCCTGGACCGCGGATCACCCGGATAGATGCCGCATCGGCGTCTAGGAGATTGTCGGGATCCAGCGTTGCGCTCTGCCGCTGGCCAGTGAGCCTCTCTGCAGCTGTCGACCAAGGTCGGACTCGGACAACGTCTCCCTGTGCTCGCTCCCTCCTTCGCTTGCTCCCCCAACGCCCCCCAGCCCTCCCCCAAAACCCTGCCTGTCTCTCCACGGCGCGGACGAAGCCCGGCGTGGCCTAGCATCGCTGCCGTAATCTCGAAGCGTCCTCCAAGTTGCACCGTACGTCCGTCGTCGAATGCTCGCTCAATCCTCTATCTGATTTCGCGTCCCTCTCGGATAAAATGTCTTCTGAGGGCCATACGTGCCCCCATGTCGTCCAATCTCCACCTATGTCAACTGACGGACACCGTCGTCCAGCCAATGCCCAGTCTCACCTCCCCACCGTGTCTCCTCGTCCCGCACATTCATATCGCACTACAAGCAGAGCTTAGGGTTGCCCCATTCCCTTACCAACGTCTCACCACACCGCCTTGAGCCTGGTATATGCCCTTCTCGGTGAGTGGCATTTTAGTGCCAATCGCCCAACGTGTACCTAATACCTCCTCAAAGCCGTGTCGCAACAAACATAAATCCAACCTGGACCCATCCCCCCCTACCCTCAGAACGCCCTCTCATCCCTCCGAGTGCCACCTCCGCTGTTCAACATTGCAACCACCTTCTCGGTGATACCCGCCTCGGTCACCTTCCACCTTTCGTTGTGCCCTCGTGTCGACTTCGACCTCGTTCTCTACGCAACCCATCCCTACTGGCCCTCGGCAAATGCGAACACACCCCTATCTCACGTTGTCTAAGCTTAGTCGCACTTGAGCAGACCCGCCCTCAAGTTGAAAGGATGACTCCCTGCGTATGGCTTGGCCCTTTTCGTCGATGGGTGGTGTTACTACGAAGTTGTCTCCTCTCCGTCAAGGCATTCGCTTGCTTCAGCGCGGATCCCTCCAGTCGCCAGCGAAATCAGAAAATCATACCGTGCGCCATGCAGATGATGACAACCCACGAATGTCCCCGCCCTACCTGCCCCAGCTGGCTTCAAGTACGTCCTCCCTGCAGCAGCGCGCACCACGCTCAACGACGGACATGCAACGAAGGAGTACCACTCTACAAGCACTACCATTCCGAGAAAGAACGTCGAACATGGTCTCCTTCGGCTATGGTAAGCCTGCCTCCTTCATGCCGGTTTATATCCCCGCTCATCCCACCTGCCCCTGCGATGGCAGTGATCTGCCATCGGCCCCTGTTCGAGCTCGGTAGCACCCCGCGGCAGAAACAGTAGCCAGGCGCATGTTGGTCAGATGCCTTCGTCTGCTGCGACGGGCGTGCAGCGCAGCCACCCCACCGAGAATGCACTCCAACTGTTCATGGGTCGATTACACAACGACTGACATCAACGCACTGCGGCCGATCGCGCGTCCCGCGCGGTACTCGCCGCTCGCGCGTCGCTGTGCGCGTCGTGTTGACAGCGCTCAAGCACGGTGTGCCCAAGCTGCGAGTGGGAGACGTCCAGCGTGCGGAAGTACCCGCGGGAGATGGAATTAGACAAAGGGGCTGGGCGCGTGGTGGCATAATAGGGGGCTAGTACTCCGTGGCGGTGGGAGCGACCAGAACTCAATGCGCCAGAACGTTTACGGTACGCCACGCCGCCTCCCCACAACCAAGCGGCGTCCGCGCGTCGTCATCTGACACTCTCCCCCGCAGTTAACTCACTCGAGGACTGGCGCATCTTCGTGCCCCCGTGACCGGGCGCGGAATCGACGATCGGAAACATGGGAGTCATCGATGTCGCGTGGTGCACGTAGCCCGGGCACGGCGCGCGCGTCATCCCTAACAGCGCGGGAGCCTTCACGCACTTTGGTCAGACGCGCGACTACGTGCAGGTGCCGCGCGGCGGGGACCTCACGAAGGGCCAACTTCCCGAAGGTCAACAAGTGTGGCAAGCTCGACCCGTACTGCGCAGGCGGGAACGGTAAGAGCAGCGCGCGCGCGCTCCCAACGCTGTTTGGCCGGGGGCGCGCGCGGGGCCTTGTGCTCTGCAACGCTGTGGCCTCCCTCCGCGCGCCCCTCGAACTCAACTCCTATCCGCCGCCCTCAGGCAACTGGCGGGCCCGTCTTCCCGCACGCGCAAGACGAGCTCCAGCAGACGCACGAGCGGACAGTGGAAAATACCCGGCGGCTATTAAGTGGGCGCGCGTTCCGCTAGCGCCTGCGCGACGCAGATGAGGTGCGCACCCCCTTCACTCCATTCCGTCGAGGTCTGCGTCGATGACCTTCGCGCACGCGCTCTACATCGACAGTTGATGGACGTGAACGGCACCTCGGCGTCCCCCTAGGGGCAGCCCGTCACCCCGCCCGCACGCCCCGCCCACGCGACGTCCCCTTTGCGCATCCACGACGTTGCTCGCGAACCGCCTCGCGCCCACGTCGACCACGCCCACAGAATCGGGCGGAAGCGCGACCCTCACCAGCGCGAACGAGAAGAGCACCGCGGTGAGTCTTGTGTCCCCTTCTCGACGCTCGTCGCGGTGATCGCTGACCCACGCGTTCACTGTGCGTTTGTGCTGGTAGTCGTACGCGCCCCCGTCTGTCTTCACCGTGGCAGCGGCGCGCACAGGCAGCGCGGAGACGGGGAGTAGCGCGGTCGTCAGGCCCTGCGCCGCACTCCAGCTCGGGCTCACGGTCGCGGGCGTGCTGTTGTTTCTGAAGTGGCCGGCGCAGACGGGGTTGAATCGGACGATCGAGGCGAAGAGGTAACTGTCCTCGGTGGGGCGGCCGCCGACGAGGAAGTCCTTCCCTTGCCCGCGAGCATCTGCTCGCCCGGCCGTCATATAGACCCGCTCATTTCTCTTCTTCCCTAGCCTTTCTCTCCTTGAGGCCACGGCGACCGGTCATCGCCGTCGGGGCGAGCTCGCTGACGCGCTACCGCAGCAGCACTCCGTCCTGCAAGTGCACGTCGCTCTGGCACCCAAGTCCGTCGCCGCGCGCGTGTGCGGCGTCGCCTCCCCGCTGCCGTCGCGTCTTCAAAGCTTCATCAGTCGCGGGTAGCGTTCAGGATCATCGAGCGGATGCCAATAGGGCGTGCGGCGCACGACCTGCCGCTCGCGCTGTGCGATGGGCGCAGTCTCGGTGCGGCGTGCGACCTCGTGTCGATGACGCTGTGGTACCTGGGCCGCGAGGTGGAGGTACATGGAGATGGAGGGTATGCTGATCAAGTCGTGTGCTCTGGCTTACTAGTCGTTCATCGGGAGGAAGTGCCTGCCGATTTACCGCTTTTGTCTCCGCGACTTGGGAGGCGAGGTGGCATTGGAAAACTCGTTCACGCCCGAGAGTCTTCGCACGACAAATGAGCATGGCCGACGTCATTTAGTATACATCGTGTACTTAGGACACTAGTAATATATTTTATTGAATGCGGGATTTACTATTACAAACTAATGTATTGAAGTCATTCCTTCGCTTACATATCTAGGTGATGCGCGAGCTCCCCAAATGCCACTGTCAGCTTCAGACTGCACCAAACATCCTAGCACATCGGCCGTTGAGCAGCATTCACCATACGCGGGCCCCGTTATAGGTCGTACGTGCGAGGAGGACCGACCCCGCTGATCCTGCGTCACAAATTCTGAGTCTGCGAAGGAACCCGCAGCCTATTAGAATATAAACACGAGAGACGGCAACTAACTTACGATACGAACTTAGGTGCGGCATCCTAGAGACAGGGTGATATGTCTCCTGCTAGATCCACGCGCTCTTCCTTGGCATACTTCCATACTTGCCCGCTTCGTCGACAGTCGTCGGGACCTTCGGGCTTGCAGCTTGTCTATGCCTAGAATGTGAGTACGAAGCGCAGTCCTCACCGTACGCCCCCTAATCATCAATTCAACTGCTTCAATCCCGCACCGTCTTGCCTCACAGAGCTTCTCTAGGCACATCGTGCAATCTCCCCTCACCGCGTGTCCCTGAGCACCTTCTCCACCCGGGTGTTGGACGCGGACAGTGAGTGGCGTTGACGCATGACAAACCCAGACTTGCACGCGCCGTGCCGTCTACGCACGGGTTGGGGGAGTCAATCGGTGCACGGAAGGGAGAGAGAGAGAGAGAGAGAGTACATACCAGCGACGATGCCGCATATCCCCTACTTCGAACTTGTCGATCTCCGTACAAAATGTGACAGACTGGTGGCAGCTCCTGGTCCGAGAAGGCCGTAGGACGCGATTCTTAGCGTGCGGCCCCTCGTAGGGCACCCTTTGTCCACGATAACAGCTGTCTTGGAGTCGCATAGGAGACGTACAGAGAAGCCGCGGATCTGGCGAGAACAGGAAGAGGAGCGAGAATCGGATGCAGTAAACAAGAGTCCGCATACGCAGAGATAAGGACGTACTGACATATGATCCTAATTAAAGCGTGCTTTGAGGTAGAGGCCATTCGCGTGTTGTGCACTTTAGGGGGGGCAGGTCTTGCATCTGGGCGGGGAAGGGGCTGGTTGGAGGATAGCAGTCAATCTTGCCCATGCAGGAAGACGACAAGGCCACTACTCGATGTGCGCGTCAGTAGTGGGCACCATTTTGGAGAGCTAGTAGCAGGTCAGGAAGACGCATTGACGACTATGAAGTCCTCTAGATCCTTGTGCTTGCAAACAACGACTGTAGGAGTGGCCTGTGCTGGATGGAGCACGCGTCAGACGCGTCGTGGGATGGGAGAAGGCAAAGCGACCACGGGACATCAAGGAGACACAGGGCAGGGACCCAGCTATCGGCGGACGGTGGTGGGGTGGGTGGATGTGCGGACGGCGCACCTGTCGCGGGAGTGAACTGCCCGCCCATCTCCACAGCTCCTGGGGTCCGAGGGACGGCAGCTTGCGGTGGCAGGCGCTGCTAGGGTCAGAGAAGCCCTTGCCAATATCGCCAGACTTGGGGACGTCGTGTTGGCTCACCGTGCGAGGGAGGCGGGCAAGGGCTTCTGTGACAGGCAACTGGGGAGTGACGAGTGGCGGCGGACGACGGCCTGGGGAACGCTATTGGTCTTTGCGGGGGGCGATAACTGGTGGATGGGACGCAGGCTGACCGTGAGGAGGGCGATTGGGCTGGACAGGACGCCCCACAAGGCTGCCCATCGCATACGCACGTCGTGTCTCCTGCTCAGCGTCCGCGTCCGTCAGCCCCTGTCAGTCGGTTGCCCAATAGTATCCTTCCCTAGCAGCCTGGCCGCCCTTCGCTGTCTCCGATGATGGAGGTCGCGGGCCGTACACACATTGAACTGGTCCATATGGTCGATAAGTCGCAAGCAGTAGCGTTGTGAAGAAGAGCGGGGGCGCACGGGGAAAGATGGATCCCAGTCGAAAAGTCTGGCTCCGTCCCTGCCGCAGGCGCCCGCTCGCACAAGTCCCCGATCTATTCGGACTTCAGCTCGCTCTTCCGACCCCAGTGGCTTTGGCGTGCAATCATCTGCAGCACTGCTTTCCAGGCTCGTATTGACTCATAGCCATCCTCCGTCCCCCACAGATGCTCATAACGTTCTATACCAACGATGAACTAGCGAAGAAGGCCCCCATACTCAACGGTC
>FTLJ01000174.1:0-18033 GCA_900155495.1 Porogramme epimiltina | reverse complement strand
AAAAATACTAGCATAGTCTTGTAGTTACCATACATAGCTGCACCTGAACTCTCAGTACTCTGTGTGCCGCGCACGTACGCCGCGCACGCCACACACGCACGCCGCGCACGCACGCCGCGCATGCCGCGCAAGTGTGCCGCGCACGCCGCACAGCCGCGCACGCCCGCGCATGCCCGTGCAAAATTCCACCAGCCCGGATTCGAGAATGCGACAGTGCCCACTGTGATGGGGCTATTTTGTAGAATCGGATCTGGCGGGGACGGCCCGTCCTGCAATACAGCAACTGCAGCGCACATGGATGCCATGTGGCGCACGACGTGGCTCGCCTGGGAGGGCCCCCAAAAGTGTGCGCGGAGCGCCCGAGGGATGAGGGCGCTCCCTGGGTCCAGTTCGCGAAGTGACAGGCACTAACTTTAAAAAAATCTTTGTTCTGCTGCAGAAAGTTTAGGACAACCTGAGCCTGGACACCACTATTCCTGAATATCTCTCCCACACATTAGGTTACGCCATCATAGCTCCCGGTTTCTCTCCACACGTAAATATACATCTCATAGATACAGATAAATTATAAATAGGGCAGCAGGACTAAGATAGCAATCCAAAGACCTCCGGTGCAGATAGTGAGTCCGGCACCACACGGTACACTCCTATCGCCGTACAGTACCAGTTATAGTTGAACTTTTATCCAGAATGAATCTGAGCGGGGAGTCCAAGAACGGGGCTGCTGGTTTTTAACTATATTGCTGGACACCGGTAGCAGTGTACCGTGTGGCGCCGGACTCGATACTGGCTTGAATCATTGTATTCATATCTGTCAGTAGTATAACTTTGTTATCGATCTCTATCGACATGGAGATGACTCTGATGTGCAGGAATAGAGCTGAAGGAACGTTCTGCAAATGGTGCAATTCACTGACTTGCATCATTTTCAGAAGGCTGAAGGCATACAAGGAGTTACAGCGTGCCTTGGAACCCTGTGTTGAAGTTTCAGGCGCAGGGCGATCGGAAAGTGAATTTCTCCCCGTGGCCGGCTCTGTAGCCACCAAATGGATTTTTGTGGAAAAAGTCAATTTCCTAGCCGAGAAATTTGGACGTCTAGGCGCCGGAAAAGGAAGAAAAGAAATGCAATTCCAATTTCTTTCAGCCGCTCTCGGCAGAAATTCAAGCCGGCCACGTCTTTACCATAGACTCCCCCCTCGCTGCGATCACTGACTGTTCTTTTGCCCGTCCGCTCCGTCCTTCCGCCTCATGTTCCCTCTCGTCCGCGCCATCCCTCTGCCTGCCCACTGCCCTTCTGCCTGCCCCCGCTGTCTTTCTGCTTGCCTTCGTCGTCTTTCCGCTTGCGCCCGCCGTCTTTCCCCCCGCTGCTCAGTTGAGCACCCTTGTCCACATATGGAGCATTGGATGCGTCCAACCTCGCCTACTCCACTCCCCGATCCCCCAAATACAGCCACACACAGCGTCCCCAATTCAGGACGCTCATAACAATGCCCCGGCTTCGGAAGACAATTGGTCTCGGTTGCGCTCGCCCAGGCGTGCCCTTGTTGTCAGCGGAACTTGCGCAAGCGAGGCGGTAGACGTGCCTATAACTCTCTAGGGCCCATCCGGTGTGGCAAGTGTGAGTCCCCACTTTTGTTTGCGCACTGGTCGAACGTCCTGTCCCTTCGTCCCCTCCCTCCTTCCCGTTCCGCGTTACCCCTCCTACCACCTGCCCTCTTCTCCTTCATTCCCTAAACCCTCTTCTAATTGCTCCATTCTTCCTCGCTGCATAGAATGTGTTCCTTTTTCGGTGCCGTCGACGTGCGGTGTCGTCCGAAGTCTCCCTCCCCTTCCGCATCCACCACCCGTCCTCGAGCGCCACCACGTCCAGCTCGCTGGCATGGCATCCTCGTCTGCCGCCGTTCTCCCCCGGCGCAAGGCGGCAGGCAACCTCCTCAGCGCGGGCACGAAGCGCGCCGCATCGTAGCGGTAGGCAGACGACGATCTCGACACGGACACCCCGGGAGCGGACAACGGCCCAGACATGTGAAGTGGACTGCACTGGGCTCGCACGTCGACGCCGCGCAAGACATGCAACGAAGCGGAGGCGCCGCTTGCGAGGCGGCGGCGGTCGGAGCGGCGCGCAGCAGGCGAGCCTGATGAGTAGGACAATGGGGTGGCCAGGATGGACGACAGGCTGTACTGCGAGCAGAAGGCGTACACGGCGCATATACGAAAGAACCAGGAGATCCCAAAGGCGATGCGCATCGGGCCGCAGCACGCGAGTGGGAGCACGATTCGGACGGTGACGATCGTGGACTGCCGGCCGGACGTGTGCAAGGACTACAAGGGTGCGTCGTGCTGTCCGGCTGTATGCAGTATGGGGCTCGTGGCTGACTTTGCGTTGGCATGGGTGAACATAGACATGGTACTGTGGGTACGGAGACACATGCAAGTTCCTGCGTGACCGAGGAACTTGTAAGTCCTTACTCTGCACACGAACCCTGGACCGTGTCCTAAATTCCTTCACACAAACAGACCTGGCCGGGTGGCAGCTTGACAAGCTCGCCACGGAGGTCAAGTGGCACGCCGCGAAGGACGAGGACATCCCGTTCGCGTGCCTCATCTGCTGCAAGCTGTACACGGACCTGGTCGCGACGTGCTGCGAGCACTACTTCTGCGCGGTGTGAGCAATCAAGCGCTTCGCGCGCACGCCCAAGTGCGTGGCGTGCAGCGCGCCTACCGGTGGGATCTTCAAACGCGCGGACAAGGTCACCACGAAGCTGAAGAAGACACAGGACGCGGGTGGTGCGGACGGCTAGAACGGCAATGGTGGCGACGGTGCGGGCGTGGGTGTGGGCGGGATCGAGGGACTCGGGAGGCGGGACATGATGGAGACAAGGGCACTGATGAGGATGACGACAAGTAGGCAGCGGACAGCGGGTGACGGGCCCTACCTCTGTTCGTCGACGGAGTCAACAAACGTTCTGGTTGGTCCAATCGCGACAATTTTACGCAGGAGAATATGCACGCTAACTGCATTCCATAATCAGGTGCCTACTCGGTTTCGTGCAAGGTGGCCTCATTCCCGACGTTGACCTCTATCTGTCCTACATTTACACCAAGAACGAGCGTAGGTTCACCCCCAGTTTTTCCGTGTACTTCGCCGTCATTTCACTCATGGCGGGGTGCCCGTACGTGTACCTCTCCTAGATATATAGTCGTCGATGAGCTTCGTTAGACAGGGGCTAGGCCTATCTGTTTTCTTGTGAGTCGATCATGAAGAGCACTTCGTAGTGTAGTGTATGACGGATATGTATGTTTATTAGGTGGTTTGAGACATACAAAAATATAATCGTAAACATCTCACTCTCGACGACACAGACTCCGTGTTCCGCGGGAGGCGGTTGAGAACGCCATCACCGTCGATGTCTCCATAGCAGTAGTAGTCGTAGCCGAAGATGTTGACCTGCATGTACGTCGGCCAGCTCGCCATGATCTCGAGCTCCCACTTGCCGTCGTCACACTGGCTCATCTGCACGGGGATGCCTTTGTCGGGGCCCCACTCGTTGAATGGACTGCGCGCGAGCATCTGGGACATGCGACGGGGCGTGCTGTACCCGCTATTCGCATGGACGACCATAGAGGATGACTTCGCGATGGCGCTCCAGTCTGCACCTAATCAGCTAACGGCACATCCCAGTATGGAATCATTCACGTACACTGCATAACGACGTGATGGCCGTCCCTGAAGTTGTCGCCGTCATCAAAGAGCGACACCTTGAGCGTCGATGCCGTCTCGTAGCTCTGCCAGTCCGTGCAGTCCTTGCCATTGAAGTTCGCCCAGTAGCAGAACTTATCCGCACCGTACGCCTTGGTGCATGAACGTGTACGTGCCGCCGATGACGGAGAATGCCGCCAGTGAGCTGTCGTGGTCCGAGTCTGGGAACACCATCACGTTCTTCAACACGCCCATGTGCAGGAGTAGGTGGTCCGTGACCTGTCGCGCGGCCCGTGTGAGCACATATTTCATGATGGCAGTGGCGGTAGAAGGCACTTACATTCGTAGATACCCCGGTCTGCGTGGCCGCGTTCCTGATCTGGATCTACAAGATCCCGTCGCCGAAGTTCATGAGCGTTCCTGTCCACGACCATTGCCGCATTGCAATACGGAGGCCCTAGGGATGCAGGTTGTGGATGTTGTCGTAAGTGTCTGGTACTTGGAGTAAGATATGGACGGGGTGTTGCCTCTGCTGGCGAAGTTGAACGAGATTGCGCTCGAGACGGGAGTAGATTGCATTGGCGTATTGAACTCGAGGGTGAAATCGATGGCAGTGGTGTTCGTGTCTCCGCTCTCAGCTTGGATATACGCATTGTAACCAGGTGCGAAGTTGGCGAGCTGCGGAGGAGGCTCGACCCAGTCTTCGGCAAGAACTAGTGCCTTGCTGAGGATGTAGAGATCCATGGAAAACTTCGGCAGACATCCGAACCAGGGCATGGTTACGCCGTTGGAGTAGTGCGACGATCTCGACTCCAACAGCGGGTAGATCTCGTACAAGAGGTTCCTCACGACTTGCCCACCCATGTACGGGGACGAAATCCAGTTGTCAGTCTTGCAGTCGTACTCCCAGGTCTTGGTCTGGTTCTTGTTGGAGTAGAGCATCCAGATCTGGTTGGCATTACCGGAGTGTCTGCCAGATGACCTGGATAGGTGCACGGGAGACAGACCAGACACTCATCTCGGTCTGTACGTCGTTGGAACTGGGGAGAGCGATGTAGTACGTCCAGTTCCCGCGCTGGATGAGATTGGAACCGTCCTGAGGAGTAAACTTCGTGCGGAGATACTAGAGGATGTGCGCAAACATGCGACCGCTGCATTCGACATCAGTACCAGTGATCCTGTGAGGCATCCCTGTACTCACTAGTAGAGCGAACCGAAGTAGTCTCCACCTGTCACTTCTCCAATGATGTCGAAGTTCTTCTTAAGGGTGCTAGCACAGGCACGGGTACTCGATGCCCATGACACGAGGGCGTCGACGGTGATCTGAGCGGACTTGTCCACACGGATAGCATCGATATCGAGCGCAGTGATGGCCATGCACGAGAACGTGGTGAGCTTCGCCATGACTTGTGGCTTCCACTCGCGCAGACGGTCACCCTGCACCGACACAAACTTGGACAGCTGACGCTGCCAGTCGGGGTGGACACCGAAGGCTTCCATGTCGCCGTACTGATCAAAATCGGAGGCCTTACAGCCAGACGTGCAGCCGGTGTTGTAGATTGTCCTGTCATCGAACAAGAAGGTCGGGAGCTCGCAAGAAGAGTTCCAGGTGCTGTCGACCTGATTGGTTTCAGTGTGTCAGAATACCACGTCAAGCTCCCTTGGAGAGGAGGTAGATCGGGGCGAGCGTACCGTCGTAGTCGTTGACGTGGTCGATGTCTATGTGCGGGAAGCGGCGGACCGTCGCGGCGATAACTTGGTTCCAGGTTGAGTAGAAGATCGCGGAGCTGAGGTCGTCCATGCGCGCCGAGTACGGGTCGGTCTTAGTCTATGCACAAAACACAAGGCTGTCGAGGATGACGTAGGTGATGTTGTCCAGGACGTGGTTCTCGATAGCAATGAGGCACAGCTCGTGGAAGATGATGACCTCGATGGGATCGTCGGGGTCACCAGGTGGGTACTCGAGATCCTTGACCTCAGGCACAACCCAGGCATCCACCAGCCCGTGGTGCCACCTAAAGAGCCTAATAAGCAGCGAGGGAAGGGCGTGTCAAGATGCATTGCAAAACACAGCATATAGAAGCTAGTATGACGTACCGGTGGAGTCCAAGCTCACATGACTTTGGAGAGGGAAGAAGAGACGAGGGGCATCGGAGTACGGGGAGCCTCTTATAAGTCGTGTGGTGGTCTCAGTGACGACGACGCGGCTAGAAGTGACTACGACGCCAGCGCAGAGCCGGCTCTGAGCCGGCTCTGGCTATGGGCGCTAGAAATATATTTTCAGCGCCTTCGAGTTTTCAGTCATGTGGCGGCTATGGAGCCGGCTCCAGTGGCTATACGGCGCCGACTCAGAGCCGGCTCAGAGCCGGCCACGCCCAAAAATTCACGTTCCCAGGGCGATGCATTCCGAGAGTGCACAAAATATTTTGAATGGGCGAGATGTCTAACATCCATTCAATCGTTTTCCCTGTGGAAAATTTGACAGTTTGCTGCCGTACATATGAGCCACCCTTCACGTGGATATGATCGGCCTATGAGAAGATCCACCGGATGCTTTTTCCCCAGGACGATGAGATGATTGGCTCAAAACCAGGAACGGTTACTGCAATATTGACATTATTGGAATACCTGTGTCTACGTATTGTTCAACAGAAAGCTTAGCGCGAGTGTGTAACCTTCGAGAAGGTGGAAAAGCGGTGCTTACAGCTGATTTATCAGTACCAGCAGCAAGGGGCAGAGAGGTATATTGTTGAACGGGCTGTGTAGGACGGGTAATACCTATCACTATACCACAGTTGCTTCTATGGTAGCCTTGCCTTCGTCACAGTGGATTTTAGACTGTACGGATACTATGAGGGGGGCACGGTCGAACTACAAGGCTGTCATTGGATACCGGATGTATCTGCCTGGCTAAGTTCTTCCAAACCTCTGGATTAATAGGCGAAGACAGAGATTGCAGTGGTACAGGTGCGGGCCGTCAGAGTTTTGAATAGTGCCATTCTAGAAACCGCTCTTTCTACTAGCGATCTTAACTTTACAAGGAATAGTACGCTATAATAGATATTTTCGTTCAATGGCCCCGAGGCTTTCAAAGAGTTTCCCACCCAGCTACAGCTGGGTTCATTGGATTATCTAGTGAGAGATAGTAGCGTGTAGATGCAACACAGGTTTTTATGAAACGTAATAGACCGCGTACGGGGGGCATTTTACGTAGGCGTCGAGCTGAGCAAGCCCTCACCCCGCGCGCCGTCCTGCTCCCTACCCTCTCGGCGACCGAAAAAGTCAGAGGCGCCAGTGTGTGAGTGCTTTGAGCCCGAGGAACCCTGTGACTTTGCAGCGTAGTACTAGTGGATCGTGGAAATTACAGCTCATTTGATTGGCTTTCATATGGCTAGTATTCCCAGAGCATAAAGAACTGAAACTCTCGCCCTCGGGCCCCAACAGAATGTCACGGGTTTACGAAGAGAATTCATTTCGAGGTGTACACATTAGCATATGTATTCTGCAAGTACTAGTAATTGCGCACGCGTGTGGACAATAGTAGTACGTGATCACGACTGGTTCCGCGCACTTGGAGTAGTCGAGACCTCGTGGTGCGGTAATTTATAGGCTCTGCGAAATACTTTGTAGAGCCGTCTTCCAATCTTGACTTTCCCTGGATATCGAAGCAAAGAAGCGAGAGATGGTGCAGAGGGTTGACGTAAGTGACCCCTATCTCAAGAAGGTGGCTTTGCTCAGGGACGACAGGAGAGATAGCTAGGAATCAAGATTCATCAATGTCGGATTAGAGCGAAGATGTCAGGATATTTAGGTTCAGACTCTGGAGGGTGACTCGTATGGATCGCTGTTGGAAATGAGGTCTTTTGGGCCCATGTGGCCAAATACTAGGAAGCAATCCAAATCGCGAGCTGAGTTCTCAATCACCCACTGCGATGCTACGACGTTCAATATCCGTACCGCACCATAGCTTGTGATCCTGTATTCTGTATCTATTGTGGGTGCCTTATCGACACGGTCTTCCCGTAGAACAGATGGGAAGGATGAGATAGTGTCACCAGGGCGCCAGTGCGTCACTCATTTTCTAATGTGACTCAGACTAATAATACAAGACTTGAGTTCAATGTTACTAAGGTTCTGAAGCCCACCGGAGGTGTTACTCGACATATCATTTGCTTTTCTAAGCCGTGTGAAAATGTGCTGGAAGTGTTGTTAACCTTCTCACGCTCAGCGTCACGCGTCGAGTGTAGTGGGGACGCGCATCGTCCGTATCTCTCGTCAATGCTTATAAGCTCAACCATCCCATCCCATCCCATCCCACCTCACTCCTTCCACAGTCCACTTCGCGACATTGTACAACATGGCTGTGCCAAGTAGTGTAGCGGCTCTAGGGTCCGGCCCTAACGCTACTAGCACGGCTACTATCGCTTCGAGGTATTCGAGGTATGTAAAATGACGTCCCTAGGTTTGAGGCGTATTGAGTAACCATTATATCCCAAATAGTCTCATTGTCGTTGAGGCTTCGTCGAATGATAACTCCTGTAGGTGCCTACTATATAATGCTGGCCAGGATAGTACCTTACGTCTGTGGTACATAAAGGGGCGACCCTCAACCCGGCAACGATAAAGACTCTCCAGCTCCTTCCTTCCGGAAACACAGCGATCCTCGTACGGTAAGGGAGGTGTCTGCAAGCTATGTACCATTTCCTGATGTCGCGTACAGGGGAAAGAAACGCTACAATACCGTGCTGTTTTGCCGGGGATCCACAAGTGTCGAAGAGGGCAAGATTCAAATGACCGAGTTTGCCCGTAACAATCTACATGTGAAGATCGGTGATAAGGTGGACGTGAAATCGATCCAGAGCGGAAAGCACGTTTGCATCCTGCCTTTCGACGACTCCATCGAGGGCTTCAGCGGTGACATATTCAAAGTCTACCTCAATCCGTACTTTAGCCAGCGTATGTGTCACTTCTAGTACTGCAGCGTTTGCAGAAACTCATAGAACCTATAGTCCCCTTTCTGCCCGTGCGTACGGGCACTACCTTCGTCACACAGAAAGTGGAGTTCAAGGTGGTTAAGACGGACCCTGCAAATTACTGTTTTGTTGAAATGGGAAAGACCAAGATATTTACTGGTACGTCTTCTTAACATTTGTAATTATCATCCATCATGACGCGTCCGGCACTCCAGAGGGTGGCCCCGTAAAGCGCAAGGTTGGCTATAACGACATTGGCGGATACAGAAAGCAGATGGCGCAAATTCGTGAGCTGGTAGAGCTCCCTCTCAATCATCCTGAGCTATTCGATTCTGTCGGTATCAATCCCCCTCGAGGTATCCTCATGTATGGCCCCCCTGGTACCGGTAAGACCCTCATGGCGCGTGCGGTTGCAAACGAGACTGGCGTGTTCTTTTTTCTCATCAATGGTCCGGAGATTATGAGCAAGATGGCTGGAGAGTCTGAGAGCAACCTCCGGAAGGCGTTCGAGGAGGCGGAAAAGAATTCGCCTTCAATCATTTTCATTGATGAAATCGACTCTATTGCGCCGAACCGAGAGAAGACGAATGGCGAGGTCGAGCGCCGTGTTGTCTCACAGCTCCTCACTCTCATGGATGGCCTGAAGGCCCGCTCAAACGTCATCGTCATGGCCGCGACCAACCGCCCCAACTCCATTGACCCTGCTCTTCGACGATTCGGCCGTTTCGACCGTGAGGTAGACATTGGAATCCCCGACTCCGCTGGCCGGCTCGAGATCCTCCGCATCCACACGAATAACATGAAGCTTGCAGACGACGCTAAGCGTGACATCGAGCAGGTACGCATTCATTCACTCCCTATGAGGTCATTGACCTATTGAAATGATGTCCAGATTGCCGCGGACACCCACGGCTACGTCGGCTCGGATCTCGCTGCCCTTTGCACGGAAGCCGCTATGAACCATATCCGTGAGACGATAGCACGCCTCAACGGGCTGGGTGAGGATACCGTCGACGCGGAGGTGCTGGATTCGCTCGGTGTCACCATGGAGAACTTCCGCTCTGCCCTCAGCACGTCCAACCCGTCCGCGCTCCGTGAGACGGTCGTCGAGGTCCCCACCGTCAAGTGGGAAGACATCGGTGGTCTCGACGAGGTCAAGGAGGACCTCAAGGAGATGGTTCAGTACCCCGTGAAGCACCCAGACAAATACATCAAGTATGGCATGTCTCCATCGAAAGGTGTTTTGTTCTACGGCCCCCCCGGTACCGGTAAGACGCTCCTCGCGAAGGCTATCGCCACCCAGAAGCAAGTCAACTTCATCTCGATCAAGGGTCCCGAGCTACTTACTAAGTGGTTCGGTGAATCTGAGGCGAACGTTCGTGACGTGTTTGAAAAGGCTCGTAGGGCAGCTCCCTGCATCATATTCTTCGATGAATTCGACTCCATCGCAAAGACGCGTGGCGGATCTTTAGGCGACGCTGGTGGTGCGGGCGACCGTGTCCTTAACCAGATCCTAACGGAGGTGGACGGCATGAACGTCGAGAAGAACATCTTCATCATTGGTGCAACGAACAGGCCAGACCAGATCGACCCTGCACTTCTTCGTCCTGGTCGTTTTGACCAGCTCATCTACATTCCTCTCCCCGGCAAATCATCGCGGTTGTCCATCCTCAAAGCCGTCCTCAAGAAGAGTCCCTTGTCGTCTAACGTTGACCTCGACCTCCTGGTTGACAAGACTGATGGCTTCTCCGCTGCCGACCTTACGGCGATTTGCCAGGGAGCGGTGAGGTTCGCGATCCGGGAGAGTATCGAGGCGGATACTCGGGAGGGGGAGGAACACGACCCTGTCCCCGCAATCACAAAGTGAGCTCGTTCTTGTCGCGTCACATCATCAGCCGCGACATAGGTGCTTACGAGTAGCCGTTCTTTAGGAAGCATTTCGATGAGGCTATGCGCTTTGCACGACGTTCAGTCTCGAAAGAGGACATCATCAGGTGTGAGGAGTTCATGACCACTGTCACGAACGCTTGAGGAGTTGCCTAAATCTCTTAACTTGTGCTCTTATCCTGAGCTCTTATCGCGTCTTATTGCAGTTTTATTCGTGGAGCGCGTCTTGAACCCTTTTGTTGTGTTGTTGGATAGGGCAAGTTCAATCCGTAAACTCGGAAATGTCTTAACGCATCTTCAAAGTGCCTTGAGTGCCTTAAGATGGCATTAAGACGAGTTAAGACGAGTTATGCTGTAGTTCTTAAGATGCACGACATTTGTTGTCCGTAAGTCCGTTAGGACAGCTGCTGAGTTGCTAAGATCAGACCAGGTGGCGTGATAGAAAATCATGCTATTCGTTGTATGCTACGACATTGAGCTGTACTACAATAACTACAATAACCCCGTCCTTGCCCGGCACTGTGTCCGCCTCTCCAACCCTCACCGCCGTCTTGTTAACTCCCGCGGACACGTTTCACACACGCTACAATGCGCGTGATGATAGAATGACCTGATGTAGTGCTGCCACTTACGATCTGTCCGTACCGGTGCAGAGGTGTTAGCGAGAAACAGGAGCGGGGATGTACAAGTGCACTATTCACCTCGTCTTTCCTATCCACCGGGGTGTAGTCTGCCGACAACGCCCACGCGAGCTTCTGCATCGACCACCCGTATTCGTCTTCCCGCAGCACGCGGTTCTTCAGGGGTACCGCCTCTTACATCCACACCGCAAGTGTGAGCGTGAGCGCGGGCGCTGGATGGGCAGGCGGTATATGCACCTTGCACGAGATCATGTTCTGCTTGAATTGGTCAAGGAGGGGCATCTCGCGCTGTCGTCGTGCGTGCGACCCTGGCAGGGGTGTACGCACGTACGTGAGCATGCGCACAAGCGTAACCAAGAACACCGAGAAGGCGACGACCCGTCAGCAGACCACCGACGTACCCTATATAACCGCCTCCACGCCATCTCATTGCATCAGGCAGATAGCGGCAGGGAGGGTGCAGACAGCAAGATGACGGAGGGGAGAAATCACCAGGACGTTCACGGAGCAGGCAGTGAGCGTTGCAGACAAGGTGCGTAAACTGCGATGGCACTCACGAACTGGAGCGCAGCATCCTTGGTCTTCCCGCCACTGAGGTCAAAGCTATACGCCTTTGTTTAATCCCATCCACAACCCAAGCGCCGCGGTTTCCATCGTACCCCCCTCCAGAAGTCCCTGCTCCCAAGAAAATCTGGACGAAAAAAGGATCACTCACCTCTGTGTTGCACAGCAGCCTCAATATATTCATGTTAAAGCTTAGCTTCACGAGCGCCGCGACGTCCCCCGCGCTCGCCGATACCCCAATGCACTTGTACGCGTTCCTTTCTAGGAATATAAGACTTGAGCGGGAGGCGAAAATGGATGTGGAGACCGCGCGAAGGTTTTTCGCCTGCGCGCAGAAGTGGGCGAGGTGCATGTCCAGGAAAGCGTGGATGGTAATGTGAGAGGTGTCGTAAGGGACGGCATGCTGATGGCAAGAGCTTGTTGTGGAGAGAACGAGACGGAGCCAGGGAGCGCAACAGAAGAGAATGAGGGAGAACGAGGAAGCAGATGTGAGCCGGAGATGAACGGTGACGTGGTCAGGTGAGCGCCCAGCTGCCTTGTATATACCTAGAGTTTCCTATACTAAGCATGCTCGCAACCCCGCCGACCCTCATAAGCCTGGGATCATGATGATCCTACTCACGCCCCAAATTATGATAATCCCGGCTCCGGATTATGATAATCCTGCGCTTACGCTTGCCACTATCATAATCAACCACGAGAACGTCGACGCATGCGACTCCGTGCTAGACGATCTTGAGTGGAAGTTTATCCTTCATGAATCACCGGCTCGAGCCTCGAAGTATCTAGTGAAAAGCACGTGCTGTGCTCGTTCTAACATGTGCGCATTGCAGCATGTGGCCCCGCGTGAAGAACACCCGTATCGACACGTTCGAGTCCCCCATGGGTCACTGCGCCTCACTCCCGGACAAAGTGAAGTTTGAACGTAACCATTGCGGATCACGTCAAGCTCCAGTGCGCCCTGCCTCTCCGCCTCTCCTACCCCATGCGTTTCCTCGCGCTCCAGGAACTCCCCATCGCGCGCCCGTGGACAAGACCTCCGGCGTCAACCCCGAGACAAGCTGGGCTAAGGTCTCCTCGTCGCCGCGCATGACCGAGGCGCGCGCGTCCTTCAATGAGGGAGGCATGCCGAGCACGCGTACCTCCTCAAGAGGCTCTATGCGCATAAAGTCTCCTAGCTCCTCG
Source organism: Porogramme epimiltina (assembly GCA_900155495.1). Taxonomy (NCBI): domain Eukaryota; kingdom Fungi; phylum Basidiomycota; class Agaricomycetes; order Polyporales; family Polyporaceae; genus Porogramme; species Porogramme epimiltina. Next base: position 5,083 of record FTLJ01000174.1, on the reverse strand, counting down.
ACCAGCTCGTGCCCGCGCGGAAACGCACTCAAGCACCTCGAGGCGAACGCGATCTCTCAGGAAAGACTTGGTCCGTGTCTGCGACATCTGCAAATGGGCCCTTCTTAATAAGGACCGCAACGAAGGGCCGCTTCATGCAGGAGTCGTTCACGCGCGAGAGCATCGAGCAGGTCATCCACACTCGCACGGAGCTGGTTAATCGAATATTGTCCCACAGTCTTGATCTACGCAGCTGATGAGTCTTCCCTTAGATCGACTTGTTCTCCGTCAACTTCGCCATGCCGTACTACCCAGAGACGGATGACGCCGCTCGGCTCAAGAAAGAAGAACCGCTCCCGGCATCCCTGGACTCTCACGTTGATCGCCGGCGCCACAACGCAGGCCCATGCTCTCCTACCAACACCTGCGCACGCAGATGGCACTCATAGACGAGGAGCTACATGGCAATATCGGGCGCACCGTGAGGAACAAGCGCGAGCTGCAGGTGCTCGAGAGCTTTATTTTTCAACAAGTGCACCGTGCTCCCTCGCCTGTAGCGATCGCTAACGGCGGACGCGCGGACCACCTTTGATAGGAGCATCTTGAAGACAAACTTCTACCAACCAACCAAGGTCGCACTCTCATTCCCCCTGCGCCGGACTTCCTGCCTGAGGTCGAGTACCCGAAGAAACCATTCGAGATGTTCTTCATCATCGGTCCGTGCCCACGCTACACCTCGACCGTCGACGACATACTGACGCAGGCTTTCAGGCGGCGAGTTCCGCGGGTTCCGCATCCGTTTCAAGGACGTCGCGGGCGGTGGCATCCGTGTCGTCATGTCGAGGAACAGAGTGTGTGTGCACTGTTCCTAGTGCGCGAAAGAATCCGGCTGACTGTCCGTTTGAAGCGACTACTCCGCCAATCAGCCCACGCGGTATGTGTCGTGTTATTGTTGCTCTCTGTGACTTACTGTTTATTAGCTTCGATGAGATCTACGCACTCGCGTCTACACAGTCTCTCAAGAACAAGGATATACCCGAGGGTGGCGCGAAGGTTACCATCCCTCCCTCGTAAGTCGGCTTTGGTGGCTTTACATTCCATCATACTCAATATCCTGCAGGTTGGGGGAGAACCCCAAGCTTTACTTCGAGAACTATGTCGATGTACATGATTGCCATCATGTATCCTGGCCGGCACTGGGAAAAGCTAATGAACTCTGTTTTAGGTAGTCATCGACCTTCTCATCCCGGACACAGCCCCGAGGTCAAGGAGAAGCTGGTCGACCTCTACAGCAAGCCCGATATCCTATTCTTCGTGTCAGATAGTTAGTTACTCCCCTCTTCGCCAGTCCAGTGCATGTTCTAACATGCATTCACAGAGGATACCGCCGATGTCAAGGACTCCTGGGCACCCACCAGTGTTTTTCATTGTATAATCCTAGGCACATCTACTAATGCACGATTACTTCGGCTAGCACATGAAGCCTCTAGCTTAATCTATGGTCGACAACGCTAACTCATCATCTGCGGCCAAGATAATCCAGCAGGGACGCGATCAAGCGCCGGGGAAGAAAATGACTTCCCCGGCGGGATTCGAACTCACAGGCGACCGGCCCCGGCCTTCAATCTTCGCAATACCACTAATGCCACAAAGTCATTATGACATTGCCCAAGCTTCTGAGGTATCACTTATGATACCATTTTTCAACCTCTTGCCCCTAATCTTACACGCTTATCTCTGGCTTAATCCTACCTGACCCGCGCTGTGCCCCGGATTCCCTCGGACTCGTACTGACGGCTCGATCGCAAGCACCAATGTGCACTGATGTATCGCGCCGGGCCGTACGTAAGTAGCGTAGTATGGATGATACAGTATATCATACACTATACATAATACAATGCATAGGTTCCATCCATACTCGTATTGAGTCATAGTATGTGTGATTAGAAGGAGAAATCAGGGGGGCTGGGATTAGATACTAGTAAGTTTCAAGTAGCCCTCCTATGCTGGCGCGGCCCAGTGCGCTGGCATGGTTTTCTGTTGACATATTTTGTGGTACGTCCGCTGTCGTTTATCCCTCACGACTATATGACCACCTTTATGCACGAATTTATTGATACGTTCACTATTTCCCTTCACCAAAATCTCCTTTTTGACTAATACGTTCCGTGGGACATTTCAGCTATTTGTACACGAAGATCATCATGCGATTCACGAATTCTGGACCCATGTTACATTTTCTCTCGGTCTTCACTGTAGTCTAGTCTCAATTCACGGATTCAATAACGCATGACCCCAGATGTTCTCGGAGATATGCTTGTGATCCATGGATTCCGTGGTACGGTTGCTGCTCTTCATCGGAATATGCTTGTTCTTCGCAGATTCTGTGGTACCGGTATGTTCACTGTCACCGTTCTTCGCTGGAATATGCTTTTGACTCACAGAGCGCAACGTCGCCACGCCGGCGTATTTTTCTTTTGCCCAAGCTCGAGGGCCAAAGGCGTCAGCGCGCCATCCTCCTCGCGACCTTCAGCTCACAGGCCTCCCACTCCTCCAGCGTCGACTCCCAATCTCTCTACACTCCCCCGCCCCTCTGCAATTCAATTTTACCCTGCTTCCCCTACACAGTCTTCCAATTCTTCCCTATTGTCTATCTCTCTACCCCCCCGCCCCCCAGTGGCCCAGCCTCCTTGAGTCGTCTACCTCCATCACCCCCTCTTTCCAACCTGCGCGACTGCTACGACTACGTGGCGGCGTCGGCCTCAGTGATATTTATGACATCCGTCGCCCTACCCGAATCCCAGTGAGGCACTCGCGGTCTACTCGTACCTGTCCGTTTGCGTAGTGGGGTGACTGAGAACCCGCAGGCACCCGCAGCATCTACTCACTGCACCTACTTTACACTCGGGGGCAGCTCGACATGGGTCGCGGTATCTATGCACGTGAAAGGTCCCTTTTCTCTAAGACCTTCCGCGCCGCTACCTCCTCGACCCGCTACTTCTCCACAACCCTTATCTCTCAATCCCCAACCGAGCTCCACGCATTACTCACCGTCAGTTACCCCTACCTCTGTCCACGCCTGACACCTGTGACCGGACAAGGTCTCGGCCCCGAGCGGGAGCGGGAGAAGGGACAAGAACACGCGCACTGCGGGAAAATCGCGGTGGAGCTCATGCTCCCACAGGCACAGTGGCACGCGGCAGTTGATGCACTCCTCGCGCTGGCCGCACCAGACCTCCGCACGCTCATGCTCATGCACACGCACTATGGCGAGCCTCAGCACATGCCTGAGCTGGCGTTCCCGCCACACATTGCATATGTGCCTGCCAGATTCCCTTGTATGCAGGTGAGATACATCGTATCTCTTCGGCTCACTGAAGCTACTCGGATTTACTTGGATGCATCGGAAAAAAAACTGACAAACAAATTTTGGACATAGATTCAAATATCCCTGGATCGATTCATCCATCTGCCGGATGCCATCCGAGTTGGATGTATCCCTTGTACTACATTATTACAGAAACCATCTAGCTAGATATGTCCGGCGTCCAGCAACGACCTTTTTGTTCGACCATGTCCACCTCATTTTCGTTGTGCTGTGCGAAACCCGCTGGCAGGAGGACAAGGCTGCCATAGAAGCAATTTTGACATACCAAGGAGTACTCGCCCCACACAATGCCAGTTCAACAATACACATCTCCACTCCTTCTCATACACTAGCTGTAAGGATCACCTTCTCTATGGCTACTCACTCGCATTAAAGCTTCCTCTCAACTAAGGAGACGCCTGCACTCCAACCTCAATATCAGTGCAGTCACTGTTCCTACTCCTGAACTAATTACCTCATCTTTAACATCCAGGGCTCCTTCTCGCAGCTCAACAAAAGGGTGGCTCATATGTATGGCAAAAATTTTTCAAACGTTCCAAAGAAAAGACGAGTGAACGCACGTCCGACATCTCATTCATTCAAACTATTTTTGTGTGCTCTAGAAATGCACCGCCCTGCGGCAGAGACTTTAATACAGGGTTTTGGAGCACATCGTAATTCCTCACTATCTCCCATGAATTCCACCATTTGCAGGGCGTCCCTTCAGTTTGATTTCTGCACATCAGAGTAATCTCCTTTATTATACCTATCATGTCGACAGAGATTGGTAACAAAGTTGTGCTATTGATATATAGGGATAGAACTTGACTGATAATGTGACTGCTCAGTAAGGTGGGTGGGACTAACGCGGAGGACCGTCTCGCCGGCGCGATAGAGCCCCTAGGCCCGATACGCCGCCCTAACGTTCGTCAAGGCTCCCTTGCCAGGAGCTCACCTCTGCTGCGGCACCCGATGACCTGCGGCAGCATTCTGCAAGTCTATTCTCAATCGTTCCACCCATCCGACAACGAGTGAGACAGAGAGATGAGTGTCAAAGGAGTTACACATGACAGGCGCATTTACAATACGTTACGGAGTCTGAATCACATGGGCTTACATGCGATATATGTATGAATGTTTCTAAATCTTGATCGGACACATCAATGGAGTCCTATTCCGCTCAATGACCATGTCCTTTCCCTAAGTATGCCGCAGTTCCCACGACGATCCACCAAAGCCACCTTCGGGATGAGATGGGCTGACATTCTCACCCACATGAGGTAACAATAACCCTCCGAGTGAACTTTCCTATTTTCCCGAGGGAATCTAACGGATCCACCTTCTTGTGGTCAGATATCCACCTTCTTGCGATCGGATATCCACATGAAGGCGGCACACATGTACGGCAACAAGCCGTCTAAGGTTTCCAAAAGAAATGAAGGGCGGTAGTGTGGGTGGAAGCTAGTTCATGCAAACCTCTTTTACTAAGTCTCAAAAGGATTCGTCCTGCTTATGTAACTTTGTGATAGTAGTCCGAGTCTGAACATCACAAACCCTGAATATCTTCCTGGCATTAGTGTACGCTGCTATAGCTCCCGTTTCCTCTACACGTGTAGCCATACATACCATAAGTACAGTAACAAACAGGGAAGCGAGGCTGAGACAGCGATTCGAAGACCTCCGGTGTCGATATCGAGTCCGGCGCCGCACGGCACACTCATATCGGCGTCCAGTGAT
>FTLJ01000173.1:0-80512 GCA_900155495.1 Porogramme epimiltina | reverse complement strand
TGCCGCTCCCGACGACCCGAACCGAGTGGTCCTCATACCCGAGTGGTGTCGACGGCGGCGCGGACGACGCGGGGGACGTCGACGTTGACGACGACATGGTAGACTCGGGGGTATCAGGAGTATCGGGGGTGTGGGGCGACGACGAGACCGAGTATGGCGGGGCGCCGGCGTGCACGGGCACCGGGGGCGGTATGGGCTTCGGCGGCGACGTGGACGGGGGCTGCTGGGTCTTGCCGGCGAAGGCGGGAGTGGACGAGACCACGCCGGGTTGGTAGGGCGTGGTCGAGGGCATGGGGGAGGGCGCAGGGGACGGGAGAACGTACGTAGGATACGGCCCGTGGCCCTTGAAGTCGCGGCGGACCTTCTGTTCGAATTCCTTCAACGCGCTAGGCTCGATGTTGAGCTGCCACTCGAGGTACGAGCACATCTCCCGCTCCATCTGGTTGATTTCCCGGAGAGCGAACATGCCCTGGCCGACGATGGACCAGGACTTGTTGGAGTAGGTGTCGTCGCAGATGACCTTGGAGGCGATCATGAAGGCCGATATAAATAATCGATGGCCCGAAGACCCCCGCGCGGCGGGGAAGCGAGCTTTTAGGCGTTGGAGAAGGTAGAGTGCGGCGAACGTAACGGAGGTGTGGAGGCGTGTACGGTGGAGGGCGTACGCGATGAAGTTGGCGAGGGGCGGCGACGGGGCGGGGGGCACGGTCGTCGAGAGGGGAGGGAGGTCGGGACACGCAAACAAATGCGTGACAAACCGCGCGCAGAGCTTTGCGGTGTCTTCATGGCCGTAGTACGGATCCTTTTTGGATGTGAGAAGGGGGATCGGGGAGGGACTGTGGCGCTGTACTCACCACCACGGGGTGCGCGCTGGAGCCCGCTACACGGGAGGACAGCTTGGACTGCCTCTTGAAGGGGCTGGGGTGGCGGGCGGTGGAGGGACCAGAGACAGCAGCCATGGGAGGTGTCGCGGGAGGGGGAGGGGGACGGTGGAAGTCTAGTGGGACAAAGGGGAAACCTTGCAGTGGGGGGAAGGGAAGGGACGCTAGGGAGGGACTGATATAAGCATGAGGGTGCGGCGGCGGGAGAGTAGCAAATGGGACGGGGGCTGGGAAACTTCCTCCGCTTCCACGCAAGGACGGGCATGGGAGGTGTGCCCCGGCACGCGGCCACGAGCGCGCGGCGAGGCCATAGTGCATCCGCCGTGCCACCGCCATCAGCCCCAGAAAATGGGCAATTCTGAGTTTGAATCTCCCCCTCCTTCTGATCCGGAAGCCGAGACGCGTGCCGCCCCCGAAGGTTCGCGAGGAAACTCACCGTGGGAGAGCGCCCGTTTTTGCAGGAACGAGGCTGGCGCGTGTGCTTCGCTCGCTTGACGGCGCAGGAATGGGCGACGGCGGATGTCGCGGGCGGGGAGAATGCGGGCGGGGGAGAGAGACGAGAGGGAGACGGAGAGCGGGGGCGGCGGGGCAGCAGCGGACGGGGGGAAGTCGGTGGGACGACGAGTGAGGGGGTCGGGCGTAGAGCGATATATATGTGGGTGTTGGAGAGCCTCTGGGGGACAGCCAGGAACGCAATCTTCGAAACGTTGCTCCTGTCTAGTCACAGCCGCCGGACGAACCCCTTTTGGCGGGGTCCATGGACGTCCGACCAATACGCTCGCCGAGCGCCCCCGATTCCGGCGCCTCTCAGACCCCGCCTCGCTGGAGCGCCCGTCGCGCCCTCCGCTCCTCCGCTCGTGTGGCGTGCGCTCAGTCATCGACGGTCACTACGCCCGCAAAATCGACACCGACGCGCCCGCCGCCGCATCGGCCACCGCCTGCGTCCGTGCGTCCGGACCACACAGTACATAGTAACTTACCCATCGACCTCCCCGCGCGCCAGGGCTGGGCAGCCTCGGCCCCCGCCGTCAGCGTCCTGCGTGAGGCCCGACACCGCCATCCACCCCCCCCGACAACTCCACCATCCTGATGCCCCCGCCGGCCGGGCCCAACCGCCGCGCGCGCAGGCCAGCAATCACGCCGATCTATCCCGCTCGCCCCGCCCCCTGTGCGTCGCCATCGCCCGCGCACTCTTGTCGCGACGCCCGCCTCTGTTCTCCTGTTCCTCCTGTTTCGGCGCGCCGACCGCACCCGCCTCAAACAGCCCACCATTTACTGACCGGGACGCCTCTGTGGCGCGGCCCCGCCCTCGCGATCCTGCTTCGCGCGCCGATCGATCTCTCCTCTATTCGCGCTCATTTCGGGTCGTCCATTATGCTCTCCTTTCGGTGCCCGCGAGCCCTCCCCTGACTCCGCAGTGCTCGCCGTTTGGGGGCCCTGTGGAGTCATCCCAGCACACCTTCTATCCGTATGTCCGTATGTGCCGCCGCGATGCATTGTCGAACGCGCGATCGCATTGTAACACCATTCGAAGCACACAGTCCACAGCATGGTCTTGGAGTTACAGCACGAACCCCGGGCGCCTCCCGGCCCCAGCGCGCGATGACGTTGCTCGGTGGCTGCCCCGGTGCCCCCTTCTCCAGCGGCGCACGACGTCGCCCTTCCATACCCGTCCACCCGCTACCGTACGTCGTCGCGACGCCGGCACGCTGCTCGACGTAACCCTCCGCCGCGGCGCGCTGACGGGGTCCGAGCATTGCATCTGTCCCTCGCCGTCCCCGTCTGTCGCACCCCCATCATTTGACGCGCCTCTCCGACGCTCAATTGCTCTACTTTATAGCACGCGCGATGTCCGCGGTGCCCCGCCGTGATCGCGGTCTCGCCGCCCGTCCGCCCCAAACCCGGGTGGCACGCACCCCGTCCGACGCCGTCCCCGCCACCACAGTCCCACTGCCAAGCTCCAAACCGTCGCGCATGCGTGCATATATGCACATGGGGGCGTGGTGCACGCTCGGTCATACACTGCACAGCACGCGCCCACAGGCCCGACTTTGGCATCTCCGGACTCGCCGCGCGCCCTCCTGAAGCCCGCGCCGTCTATCATCTATGCCACAACTCGGACATAGCCGACAGCCCGCCCCTCGCGCTACTCACCGTCGCGCATCTGGATGAACAACGGCCCTCCCGTCGTCGCATCGGCACCCTCTAGCGCCCTCGCCCCCGCTCTCCTCCGGCGCCGCCGCACGCCCGCGACCGCATTCGGCATGCGATCTCGTGCACGGGCGCACGCGAGCGCGGCCGGTTCGGAACCCCCGCGGCGCACACCTGGCGTAAGCACCTGTAAGCCCCCCGGCAAATAAGGCGGCTGGTGTGCCATACGCAGGCGCGGGCTCTTACCTACGAGACGCCCTCGGGTCCCCAGGGCCCCAGGGTTTTTGCGGACCTTGCAAGGCGCGCAGGACCTGCAAGAAGAAGCTGGGGGCGGGCCTCGTCGCCGGGCCCGCACCGAAGAAGCCCATGCGGGGTACCAGGCGTGCGCGGCAGGATCTCTCAGCGATTTCGCGATCGCGTTTAGATCCCCGTCAGCCAGTCTTCGCGCACCGAGGTGCGGGCCTTCGGTGCTGCTTGCTTACTTACCTGCGCACGAACGGTAGGGGCGTATACCGAAGGAGGACCGCGCCGGCTATCAGCACTGCGCTTCGCGGGCACACCTGCCCCAGTTCACCCGCCCGCGCTCGCTGGGCGCACTCAACCACCACCACCACCACCACCACCACCGCGTCCTCCGTCACTGAACTGCCGATCTCGGCCATCGCCCCCCGTCCTGCTTGCTGCTTACCCCGCGCTGACGCTGCTTATCGCACAACGCTCGCACGTTACGCACCCGCTCGCGATCCTACCTCGTCCACCGGGACGTAAGACGTACGTACCGTGGGCTGCGTGGGGCGCGGTGCGTGCCTCGTTCTCGCTTGCGTGCAGGCGAAGCAGCGCACTGGGGAGAGGAAGCCTGACGCCACAATGCCGCTGCGCGCACCCGATGCGGACGCGTGCGCGCATGCGCCCCCCGCGCCTCTCGAGTCTCGCTGCTCTCTTACGCCCCGGTTGCATCATCGTCGCGCACGCCCCCGCCCGCTTCGCACGTGCACGTGCGTGCCCCGACAAGCGGTGGCGATTTACCCTCGCGGGCGTATTTATTGGCCGGACGCACTCTCAGCGTCCAGCGTTTGGTATACCCGCGCACGTCATCGCCTATCCAGCGGACGTACGCGGCTCGCGCGCCGTCCCGGGGCCCCGAGCCCCCCTGCCCACAGCAGCGCGCACTTCCCATATCGCGCGCGGGACGATCGCAGGAGCTTCTCCCTTCAAGTTCGCGATGCGCCGGGTGCGCGCGCGCTCCGTCGCGTCTCGTCTCCCTTCGCCCCTCCGAGCGGCCTCAGTACTCGTTCCGCTCGCACTCTGTTCGCGATCAGGCACACCCTGCGCCCCGGCCGGCATTTTCGTGCGTCTCGTCGAATCGCAACAGACCGACCCAGCTGAGGACTTATCGCGCGCACCCCCGGGCGGGCCCGCGCTGTGCGGGGCCTGCTCCGTGCCCCGCGTCCGGCGGCTTCTCGATCGCCTTCCATGCCTCTTCCGACGCAGCGCCGTCCCGCGTACGGCGTGCGCTGGCACTGTGCTGGCTTCGCTCTTCTCCTCTCTGTGTCGCATCTAGATTGTGCGCGTCGGAGAGGGAGGAGGCCACGCGCACCTGCGACGCGCCTCTGGGCGCTCGCGCGAGCACCCCCGCGTCCCCGCGTACGGACCCGAGGCGCCTCTCCGTCACCCTACTGGCACCCGAGCGCGGGCACCCCGCACGCGTGCGTGCGTGCGCGCGGGGCTGCGCCTCCTCTCTTTCCAAGAGCCCCGTTTGTGATCTCTTCACGGTGGTACAGGGCACGCCGCGTCTCCCAGCTCCAGCGCTAGCGCTCCACGACCCGCCCAAATTCGAGGGTGGGTAGTGGGTGGGGCCCAGTTAACCAGGGTGCACCGCTTTCGCATCCTCGACGTCCAAGTACGTCGCGCAGCCTTCCCGAGCCCGCCAAGCAAGCTTATTCTCCACCGATCGTGATCGCGCGTCGAAGCCCTGCAGCAGCAGGTGCCTCCCCGCCCCGCCCCGCAACCCAGCACGGCGGGAGATCGTGCACGTGACCGTGCCCGCGGCGCGGGATCGTGGACGCGAAGCAGAGCAGATGGGGAAGCAGAAGCACGCGACGCTCCTTGTCGTCCGCGCAGTGAGCGACGCCCGCACCGCCGTCCCGAGGGGCTTGGGGTGCGCGACGATCTCCTCCCTCTTCTCCTTTCCTTTCTCTGCCTTGCCTTTCTCGTCGACGCCCTCGAGTCGCCCCCTATCTTCCGCGGACGCTTCGGATCTCCCGCTGACCCCCGCTCCTGCGCCGCACAGGGACACGACGGGCTTTGCGGACGACGCACACCGTGGCATGGCCGGAGAAACGCGAGGCATCTGCATTTGCGGTGCACCTCTCTCCCTCTCGCGCGCGCGCGCACGCCCCCGCCTTCCCATCATCTCTTCCTCCCTTCTTTGCTCCCCGCGCCGTGCGACGGGATCAGGAAGCGGCGCCGTCGAAGATGCGTGGCCCGCGCCGGATCTGGACCTCATGATCATGAAACTCGTGCGCGTGCACGCACAGGCCTCAGACCCCCTCGCAGTTGCGGCGCATTGTGGCCCGCGCCCACCACCGGTGGTTATGTCGCGCGACCACAGCGATCCGCGGAAGCAGGGAGGTGGGCCGCTGCGCTGCGGGCCTGACGTCACGCCGCCATCAGCAGCAGCATGCGGGGCATGCGGGGCGGCGGCGCGTCGTGCGCCGCGCGGTGGCACCGAAGCCCGCGACGAGCCCGCAGATTCGCCGCGCCGGGCAAGGCCGTCGACGACGCTGCGTGCGTGTCTGTGTCCAGCATCTGTGTCCGTGTCTATGTCCGTGGTCGTACGCGCCTGCAGACACATCGTGCATCGTGCGTCGTGCGCAGCGGCTCCCCCACGCATCGCGGCAGAAGCGCAGCGCGCGGCACCCGCGCGCCCCCCACTCCGCGTCGAAGCCCGCACACCGCCGCGGCGGGCACCCGCACCCGCGCCTGCACCCGCGCGCGGACGGAGCCCGCCGCGCCCCGCGGCCCCCGTCTTCCCTTGCGCGCGCGTTCCCCACCTCCCATCGCCGCGGTGACGTCACCGCCCCCTTCCCGCTCAAACAAGCGCAGCACGCGCCCCCGCGCCCCCTGCCCGATAAAGTCGATGCGGCCTGTGCGCGAGAACCATTCCGTGAGCTCGGACGGTGCTGCTTGGGTTCTGGAGATCCGCGCGCTGAGGCACCTAGGGCGATCTCCAGCGCGTGCTGCGGCGCGGCGCACTGGCCTGTGGGCTTGGGCGTTCTTCCCAGGCTGCCTTGGGTGGGGAGGAGAGGCACCGCCACCGGCGCCGGCGCGTGGGGCGTCCGGGGCCCAACCACAGCTGTGCTGGCGTGGCGGCGGTCTCCGAGTGCCCACCATACGCTGCCTGCCGCCTTCACCGCCTCGTTCTGCATTCCTGAGTGAGTGATGTTTTGTTTCCGCAGGACGTGGCGCGGTCTTGTTAATGACATACCATCGCAGTCCACTGACTAGATATCCGGCTTAGGCCTCGGGGCGTGCGGTAAGAAGACGCCTCGAGGCGGCTCTACTACGGTGGTGTGGATAAGGCGAAGGCGCGTCTCCACGCTCGGCGTTGGCGGCCTGCGCGCGCGGCGCCACGACGGCTCGGTCTGTGCTCGATGGCTATGTCCTGGCTTCTCTCCCCGCCCTGGGGTAAACTGTGGTTCGCGCATCGTGCTTCTCGAAAACAGACGTTCCGTCGCGGTTCTGTCGAGCTGCGCAGGGCGCGGGCGGGGGCCGCTGCGCCGCGCGCACCCCGTGCGGACTAGTTTCCTGCTATGTCCGGCGGGGGCGCAGCGGCTCTTAATTATAGGGGGAGGAGGGTTCTTTTGACGGGAGCGTCCTATGTGTCTCTACATACGCCACTGCATAGGCGAGATACGGAAAGCACTTCTTCTCCATCTCGATCTACGTGTGCACGGGAGCACTCGAGCCCAGTCGCCCGACAGCCAATTCAACATTGTCCATCCAATGCGCGTGCGCCGATACCGCACCGGTCGCTCGAGACTGCAAAATCCTCACTGACCAGCCAGTCCTGCGCGATCGCCAACGCCGATCGGGCCTGTGTGCGTCTTCGCGACGTCTCGCACCCCGCGCGCCTCCCTCTCTTCCCAATCGGGGCTGAACGCGCCCGCGGCGGCCCGCTTCGTGCCCGCGCACGACGCGCTACGATCACGACGCAGCGCGCGGCCACCCTTGATGCGGACAGGCGTGCACATGCTCTTGCCGCCTCCCTCGCCCCCGCCCCTCTTTCTTCTTCTTCCTGGGCCCGCCCGCCCCTGTCGCCTTCCCGCGAACTTCGAGGGCCACTCGCGTCCGCGCGATGACGGCGCGCGCAGGCGTCCGACCGCCATCACAGTGTGGGATCGCAACTTCGCAGGCGCGCGTCGACGCAGGGCAGATCGCGCGTTGATCCAGGGATCCTGGGGCGACATTGACGGTCGCCGCCGCGTGGGCTGCACGACGCGCGAGCTGCCAGCTGGCAGGGCGGGGGGAGGGGTGGGACCCTTGCATCGCTTCGGTGTAAGTGAGCATCTTGCGTTGGCAGATGTGCGCCCACGCGCTGCCGTACGCCGTCATCGTCGTTGCGCCCCGCAGCCAGCAGACGCCCGCAGGAGGGAGGGCCGCAATTGACCGGCGGACGTCGCCTGTGGCTTGCTTGCAATTATTACTTATTGCCTCGAGACGAATCGTAGCGCGTCGCTTGCTTGCGGGAGGGCAGGGCGCCCCGGCGCGCGCACGCGCCCACGCTCGCGGCGTTTTTCTGGTTTCCGTTTAGTCCCCGGCGGCCATGGCCCGTGCCGCGGAAGTCGCCGGATCGTGGGAGCTCCCGTATGCCACGCGGCGTTGTTCCGGACGTGTGCCGCTCATTCTCGTGCGTCGTTCACATCGCACCCTCGCCCTGCCCGCCGCGGCCGCTGAGCGCTCGGAATATCAGGATGTCCCCCGGGGTTGATATTGAACTCTGAGCTCAGCCGCGGCGCATACATGCACTCCGAGAGCGCGCCCGGGGTCCCCGACCTTCCCAAAGTTCAAGCGGACGCGGTGTGGTGCGGTGGTGCGATGGTGCGACGCAGCACCCGAAACGGTAGCGTCCAAAGCCAAATTCCAAGACTGCGCGCAACGTGTGGGCCTGCGTGCACTGGCAGGTGGCTGCTGCCATCGTCTCCCGCCCGCTTGTGCTCTCTTTTTACGTGCGCCGGCCCACCTGATCCGTCGCCTGAGCCTCTCTGCGCTGGCAGCGTCGCAGCGGTACGCCCGTTCCTGTCCTTCTCCCTTCCCCAATCGGCACTCGCCACTGCTTGGTGCGCTCAGCTTGAAATGAACGGGGGGCGTGATCCTGCAGGAGTCGCTCACGCGATCCGTACGCATATGCGCGGTAAGTAGGCGTCCCGCCCTCCCCCGAGGCCCATCTCGTGACGCAATGCCCTCGCGCGCCCACCGTGGTCGTTCATCATTGCGCCGTGCGGATATCCCACCGGCGACCACGCCCGCCCGCCTTCGCCCCCGCACCCGCACGGCGCACGGACACGCCGCATAAACTCCCGTGCGCCGTTTACGAGAGCGCCAGTGGTGTTTACGGTACGCTGCGACGCACGCCTCGCTTAACCCCCGTCATGTAGCCTCTAAAGGCGCGAGCGGCCCGCGCGCCCCCTCCCACCTGTCCGGGCGTCCTGCGAGCCTGCATAGGGCGCGTCGAGTCACGTATCCGCACTCGTCCTGGTGAGAAAACCTCCTGTATGAGAGCGCGCGACTGGACGTATGATATCCCTTTGACCTGTTCGCACGTCTATCCATCGTGATGAGGATGCCTGCACGCAGCGGATCGCGCCCGAGCTCGTTCTCTGAGCGCATATCGTGATTGCGAGACTCCTTAGCGAGCGCCGTGCCAACGTCAACCTCGCTCCAGCACTGAATGCGTCGCTTGGGGCCCGCTCAGGCTTCTCACCGCCGGCATGGGAGCCGCCCCTGCCCCCTGCCCCGCCGCCCGGGTGTCCATTGAGCCCCACGCCGTCTATCCCGGCTTCCAGCTCCCTTGTTACTCTATTTACGCCATCATCGTGCCCGGCCACATCAGACGAGGAGGTGCGTTCCTTCCTTCCTCCCCACCAGCGCACAAAAACAAGCGGCTTCTGGCTCCGACGCCGCGGGCACCGCTCGCGGACTTTTTCGGGCTTTAGGCGAGGAGCCGGCTTCGCTGGATGGATCGGCGCGCGGCGCTCTCTGTTCGTTCTGTCTTTCTCTTTCTCTTTCTCTCGTAGGCTGCTGATATCTAGTTCCGCGTCCCTCGTACCGCTGCGCCCCAATCGGCTGCACGCGGGTCGCTTGGCGGGCTCCCCAACGAACATCAGGAGGAAGGAACTTTAACAAAAGGGAGCGCGTAGAGCCGCCGCCACGCGGCCGCACTACGCGCACCCTAGGAGCTCCGAGTGGAAGATTTGTCGTCTGGTAGGGCGTACTTTGTGGGCATTGGGCGAAGCGAGTGGCTGCTCCTACAGGCGGCGCTGCGCTGTGGGCCGCCATCACGTACCGTGCTACAGTGAGTGGCCGCATGGCTCGGCGCTTCTAGGAACGTTGAACGTTGAATTTCTGACCGCATGTCGAGTGTACATGCAGCGCCCAACGTCTTCACGTTGCGCGTCCTAGGACGCGAACCGTGCGTGCGTCCGTACGACCGAGGTGGACGCCCCGAATCTAAATCATGCGCTCGATTGTTCGCCCTCGCAGCTCGCGAATGGCGCTCCTAGGATCCCGAGTACGCCTGTCGCGCCGCGCAGACCTTTGTCTCCCCTTACCACGTTACGTGCCATTTCCAGACGTCTTTTGTCTCGCTCTCTCCCACCTCCAAGGTCCAAGAGGCCCCGAGGCTCTAGCGAGGGCCCTAGCCTTCGAGGCCAGCGCCCGCCTCGCGACAGCCGGCGCGTCGTCGAATATCCAACCGCTCCATTCCAGGACCCGCTGCCACGCGCCCGCGGAGGCGCCCGGCGCTCCGCCGCCGAAGGCTTCCATCCGGGGCCGCCCTTGTCCTTTCCCTTCCCCTGCGTCCTCCGCGCAGGTGCCATCAGACGCGGGGCCTGGCGAGGGCGTCCGCATCCGGGCGTGCCTTTCGCTCATTCACCCAGCCCTGCGTCGCTAGCCCGATATGACGCACACCGCGAATCGACGCGGACGTGCTTTATTGCGCATCATTTATGCCGCGGGGCGGCGCGGCACCGAGGTGTGGTTGGCGTTGGGGCCTTCTTTTCTTTCTCGGCGATGTGGACGGGGCCGTTTTCGGACTTGTACTTGCTTACCCTTCGCGGACGTCCAGCGTTTGCTGGCCATGTCCAGCGTCGAAGTCACCAAGGCGCCGAGTACGTCCATTTCATTCCAGCCATCAAAGTACGAGTCCGTGGTCGTTCACTGGCGCTGCGACGCGGACGTGCGCATACATGCCGCTGCTGACTTTGGTATCCGCGCACCCCTACACGCATAGAACGGCCTCACCACCCTCGTCCTCCCCACAGCAGCGCCCCGCTCGGAGCCGGCGACTTGGCGAGGCTGCGCGTTTGAAGGAGGGCCCGTCCCCACCCCCCGAGTGGAGGGGGCACACGACCGCGCACGCGTAGTTGCGATCACCCTCGCGGCGGCGGCTGCAGTCGTCCTGCGGCGTGAATGGTCTATCCTGGGACCCATACGCACCCATGACCCCGCCTTGCGTCTCCCCGCGCGGAGCTCTGTGACGCGCTCTGCCTCAAGGTGCATGGCTCACGCATAGTCAAGAGGCCGCGGTGACGCGGTCGGACTCGGAAGCCTCGCCTCAAACACTGGCCTTCGGCCGAGTCACAGGATGGGTTGGACATTGGGTAGAGGGTTCCGCGGAGCGTGTGATCCCGGTGTGTGCCCTCGATGCGCACCCACTCCACCTACGGACGGGATTGTGAATACGATGTACGTTGGCTGTGTACGTGCACGCGAGGACGAACCTAGAATGACTTGACGCGTCCACTTCGATCCGACTCGACGTTGTTTTTTGTGTGCCTGGCAGTGCTCGCCCTGTCGAGCTTTTTTGTGATCGCGGTGCGCGAATCGGCCGACGCCGTTTTCATTCCGTAGGACGAGGTATCTAGAGTTAGATCATGGCGGTCGGTACAACGCCATCCGTGTCCCGGCGCGGCGCCTGCCAGTGGCCGACCCATCTCATCCTGACATTCCCACGATATTAGTCAGCATTACTCAGCCACCGAGATTCGGACTCAGCTCCGGGATGCTCTTTTCGGGGCTCGAATATTCTGGCCCGAAGAAGCCCCGCTCCATCCGTGCCGCGACGGCACCGAGCGCACATTTTTTGGGACCGCGTCCAACGGTGATGTCTGTGTTTCGGTGTCCCTCTTTCCTGTATATTTAGAAAGGTATATGCTCAAGAAGAGGAAGAATCTCGACGTGCCGTATGGCATTCAATGTAGTAAGTTCGTAAAACTCTGAACGAGCGAGCGAAGAGAGGCTGAGCGCACGTCGTTTGGTCATTGCTGACATCATGCTCCGTCCGACCTTACAGCCCGTGAACACCTTCTCCTCGCATTGTCAGCTGGAAATTTCGAGTGTACTCCAACCCTGACGTGCACCGTCATCATCATCATCTTGCATCCTACGCCACCTCCGACGTCGACGCCATCTCCCACGACCCCGGTGTGGACACTGGAGGGCATGGCATGTATAGTATGTACATCTGCGTCCTTGCGCCGCACAAGGCCCGAATGCCTCCCGGGCGCGAGCTCCGAGCAAGGTTCAAACCCTGCACTCGTCTTCTCTCTCTTCAATGCCCCGACCCCGACCCCGATGCGCCGTCCGGCGTTGCCGCCGTCGGACCTCCGCGACGCCTCGGACCTCGCAGGGCGGGCTGCTGTAAGGGCCCCGGGGCCTGTAGTGGGCGCGCGCGCGCCTCGCGGCAGGCTTCTGTCACCGTCCGTCGGGCTCAAACCATTGTCGGCGGATGCATCTCATTAATGCTACGTATCCGGATGTTCGCGTCGCAGGGTTCGGCGGGCCAAGTCAGGTACGAGATCTTCTTCGTCGCACCGGGCCATCCTCTGTTGGTTGCGCCCCGAGCGGTGCTGTACGTTACTCATGTATGCTGACCACAGGCACCCTCACAGGCGAAGTTGTGTGCGTGCAACTCTACAAACGCGGATCCCGCCTCCGAAGCGCAGCTACACCCTGTGCTGTTTACGCCCTCGAGCCTCGCCTAAGACTGCGGATGCGCTGCCTGCTTTCCGATATCGGGCTCAAACGGAAGCAGTCGCGCCAACACGAACCTTCCTACCGCTAGGAAGATTGAAGATACCCGCCGAGTTTGCGTCCTGCTCGTGTGCCGGCGGCGGCCTCGCTCGACGCGTAGGACGGAAGCACTGAAGAAGCCGCGCAGCGGTCCCGGACACCCCGCATCCTGACGCAGCCCCCCAGCTCTCTCGTGGGGCGGGGCCAGCGTCTCTCCAGCATGCAAGCGTAGCGGCCCCGGAAGGCTGTGCACGCCTGTGGCAGCGAAGGCCTCCAGAGGTGACCTGTCGACCACTCACACTTCTCGCGTCCATCGGCCAGGGCGCTGGGCAACGCCGTATCTTGTTCGCCAGTACCGTGCGATCACCTCCCGAGCACTGGGCGCAGGTGCGGGGGAGACGGAACACGGGCACCCCCACCTAGGCGGGCTTCTCTCCGTCGCGGTCACCGTCCCCGTGTTCGTCCCCGCCACGGCGCGTGCGAGATCTTCCCGCCAAAACAGCCCGTTGTGGGTCTCTGTGCGGGAACCCGGCCGGTGGGGCGGTGCGCCTACTACGCCCTCGACCTCCGACCGTGGCACGGATCTCACTCCTGTCGACGCTCGCGAGTCGCAGCATATTTGTTTACGGTCAAGCGGAACAAAAACGATGATTTACCATGTGCGCCGTCGCGCTCCATTCGTCCCCGTCGGGTGAGTCGTTTGAAAAACCTAGGCGACCCGTTTTGTTCGTTGACTCTCGTTGACTGAATACAACAGGCTCGCGTGGCCGTTTCGGACGAGGCTGTGTACAATCGCCGAGAACTCCCAGGGAGGTGCCCAGATGAGGAACGCGGTCTTACCAAGCATCATGCGTGGACGCCCGCGGCGTGCGCACGGCGAATCCTCCTTCGTCCTCTTGCGAAAATAAATTGACGGGTGAGCGGCTCCACTCTCTCTCGCTCTCCGCCTGAGAAGGTGTTCCTCAAAATTTCCTCCGGCCAGCTCGCACTGGGCCCCCACTCGCGGGGTTTTGTTTCTCCCCATGCTGGCGCCAACCCAATCAACGCAACGAAGTATGTCCTCAGCTACGCGCCCTATTCACTGCGCCATGTCCGCCTGAGGTTTCGCATTCATCTTTTTGCGCCTCATGACAGCTAGACGCGCGCTTGGAGTCCTCGCAAGCGCCCAAGTCCAAAAACAGAATGATTGACTCGTGGCGGGAAAAGCGCCCATCGATATCTCACTCCCGACCCGTGCGCCATGTCCCAAGGCTCAGACGCCCGAGCGTCGCCCGTGCACCCCAGCTGATGGCGGCGCGACGCACGCATGTATCAGATAGATCCTCCGCCACATCGAACGCGGCGCGCGGTGCGTGGTTTTGGCGCGCCGCCGCACGGTGCGAGTAGTGTTGTGGGCAAGCCCTTGCCAGCTCGCCACATGGCGCGTGCCAGGGGTGGCAAATGGGTGGCGAATGGCGACAGATATGAGAGGGCATGGCGCATGGCGGCGATTCACGGGCGCTTAGGATGGCTCCTCCTCGCAGCCAAGGCTGCTTATCATGGTGATCGGTCGGAGTGCAGTCTGGGACGGGGGCATGGTAGCACATTCTGTTATACGCTGTCTTACATCTCTCGTACTCTTCACAATGCCTCCGAAAAACTCTCATTCTGGGGGACGACAAATCGAGCCACTTGTAGAGAAGCACTTCACACCTGTGGGGCAACGCGATCCGAAGACCAAACGTTACAAGATGACCTGCAATTATTGCCCTCCAGGGACCAGCCCCATTGAGCATCGTGACCGCCGCTGTGTCTACCATCTCTCCAAATACGAAGAGTGTCCCAACACCCCTGAGGAAGTCCGGAAGGAAGCATTGATGCTTCTTGCTGCAGAAGCTGCCGCCGGTGGCAGCGGAACAGATGGTGACCCAGATCTCAGCTGCACGCAGGCGCACACTTCTCACGAGTCACACTGTAGGCCCAGGGACATCAGAGGAGGCCCCTATCGACGTCGATGAAGGCTTGGATGGACAGCCGCCTACCAAGAAGCCGAAACTACAAAGCATGCTTCAATCCTTCCCGAGTTTCGCAGCACTGTCTCCGGATGAGAAGGCTAAGGCAGATTATTACTTCCTCCGGTGTGTCACAATTCTATACTCAACACAATCATATGTTCTAATATAATTTACTACATAGGTTCCTCATTCATGCCAAGATCGCGTTTAGGGCATCGGAGCATCCATACCTCATCAAATGGGCGAACATTCTCCGGCCGTTGTATAGCGTGCCCAGCCGATATGTTCTCACGCTCAGTCTCCTGCCCAAAGAAGAGGCTCGTGTGACTGAGGCTCAGAAGGAGAAGCTGAAGGAGCGGAAACTGGTCACGCTGCTTACCGATGGGTGGGAAGATATTCTCCGTCGTTCTGTATATGGTACTGTTGCTGCGGAAGTTGGAGCGCGACCTATCGTTCTTGGGTTATCGGATCTCACAGGCCGTAGGGCTACTGCGGAGAATATTGTGGACGTCATCGAGCTCTCGATGAAGAAGATGTCTCTCGATGCATCACAAGTGATCGCCCTATTCACCGACAACCCAACGGTGATGCAAGCAGTCCGTCGTCAGATGGAGACGAAGTATCGCCACATTCTTGTATGTGCACTTAATTTGATTATCTTCTAGTGTCCAAGTTAACACCGGATGCAGACAGGCTTCTGCTTCCTCCACGGAATCAATTCTACCGTCGGCTACATCACTATATTCCCCACTGCAAAGTCTGTTGTCTCACGGAACGTCAAGATCGTCACGTTCTTCAATGCATCGCACTACTGGAGTGGACAACTAGACATCGTAAAGTCTGCCCTTGGTGTCACGCGTAGCCTGAAGACGCACACTGCAACTCGGTGGTATTCTCTCATCTTGCAGGCGCAAAGCGTTCAAGAGCACCGGTGAGCTTGAACCAGACACAAATTATTATTTGCCTTATATTAATATATGAATATAGTGCTGCATTAATGCAGCTGTGTATCCGAGATGATGCGCAGACAGCAATGCGTGGACTGTCCCCTGTGAATAAGGATGTCATCAACATCGTACTAGATGGGGACCACTGGCGCCAGAACGACCAACTCATACGGATCTGCAAGCCACTTGTCGATGCCATCGGGAATCTAGAAAGCCGGGACACGACGCTCGCGGACTGCATGCTTGAGCTCATTGCTGCGGAGCGTGCAATCACAACAATCCAATTGAAACCTGACGACGACCCCGCATTCACACAGCACGCCCAGAACCAAGTGCGCCGACGGTTCCATGAAATGAACACCACGCTTCATTGGTTCGCACTCTTCCTTCACCCCCTTGCTCGTGCTCTTGCGATCTCGTCAGCCCCACATTCTCGTACACTCAAACACGCCTACGATTTCGCTTTCGACGTTGCGGAACGATGGAATTGGTCCAAGGACACCGTGACGCAACTCATACAAGACATTGGGAAGTACTACCGCGGCGAGGCACCATTTGCGGGAGGTATCGCAGATGCAAGAGCGTGGTGGAACGGTCTCCCTATCACCCATGGGCAATGCCCCCTAAAGGCCATGGCTGTTCGCATTTTCAGCATTGTGCCCCATGCTGCTGAAATCGAACGCCTCTTCTCAGACCTCGGTGGCGTGCAAAGCCCTAGGCGTTGCCGCCTTTCAGTTCCCCATATGGAAACGCTCGGAATCCTCCGCAACCACTACAACGGCGAGCTTTCCGGTGGGAAGACATCCCACCGCAAGCACGCCCATATGCACACACGGGACGACGCTGGAATAGATGTGACGAAGCTTACCGAGCTAACATCTCAATGGGCACTCGAAACCGGTGAACCGACCTCTGCCGTCCTGGATCCCCCACCCCCTGACGAAATCTCCCCATCGGAAATCGAACAAGCATTCTCGGACCTTGGGAACGTGGCGCGCGCCGGAGGGGGAGATGGTCTTCCGGAATCTGTAGGTGTAGAGGCAGTGTATGCAGTTGACGAGATGGATCGGATCCGGCGTGGCGTGGCTCCTCCGGCGGCGGCAAATGATGTTGCAGCCCATGACGGTGGTGCGGGCGAGAACAGAGGGTGGTCGCGAGAGGATATACTAAAGGGGCTCGGTATTAGCATGTAGTAGTACAGAGAAAGAACCTGAACGAGCTCCAAACGAGCTCATCTCGCTATCGCCACGCAATCGCCCCATTTGCCGCCCTTGCCAGGCAATTGCCGGCGCCCTAATGCCCCGGCGACTCGCCACTCGCCGGCGATTGACCTGACGAGCAATTGCCCCCAACACTAGGTGCGAGGGGCACCTGTTCGGCCTGGCCGCCACCGCCCACCGGGCCGAGCAGCGCAACTCCGCGTTCGCCCTCCCTCTGTCGCTATCGCGGCGGCCCGCCGCGCCATCCGGGCTAGTGCGCGTCCCCATCAGAAGCGGGAGGGCAGTCGCGCGCCCCGGCGTGAGTGCGTGCGTGCGTGTGTGCTTGTGTGGTGCTGCGCGATGCTTTGTCCTCAGGTCCTGACCCGTCTTGCCCAGATCCATCCTGCGCCCGCTCGCACGCCCGTCTGTGCTTCATGTTCGCGACGACGTCTGTCTGCGGGCGCGCCTCTTTGGGCGTCCGCGGGGGCGGGCGGGACAGATCGGAGGGTGCTCAGTGCTCTACTGCAGCGTCCTGTAGCGTCCTGTCCCCCGCGGACAGCCTTCCAGGCCCATAGGAAGTGAAGCACCGATATTTCGCGCGAATCGCGCGATGACGCCATCGTCGCGCGACGACGCCGACGCCGACGCGGCGCCTTTCCAGGTTATCTGTCCCCTCGGATTCGCGCAGAGCCCTCCTAAAGCCGGAACATCGACGCTCTACCCCCGGTGGTGCCCGCGACATTGCCCGCATCGCCCCATCGTCATCGGACGCTGCTTCGAGTGCCAACCCGCCGCGAGGAACAAGGCGGAGGCGTACCTGCTGGGAATCCCGTCAGTCCGGCCATGACGTCATTCCTCGGGGATCCGGGAGCTGGAGGGGGGCGCGCTCTTTCCAGAGTACTCTCGGTGCTGAGGCTGCGCTCGCCGTTGTGGATGCCTGGACGAAGGCCTAAAGAGCTTCCCCCCGAGTGTCCGGTGAGTGTTGGGCTGTTTGAGAAGGGCCGGCTTCGCCGTCCGTTCTAATCCGTACATCGTCCGCGGGCTAACGCTAATTGAATGCACGCCGCAGGACCATGTGCTCCGCCTGATGATCGCCCGCCGAGGTTCCTACGATGCCCCCGATGTGGACTCGAAGGCGTCCTGAAGAAGCCAAATTTGGACGGCGCGAGCTACGGGTGGTCGGGAGTGGATGTGCGGCCCACCCAGACTGTCCGCAACTCGCAGCCTCGGGGGATGTGGGCCACCATGGGCGGGCACTGGCAGGGGTTGCGGCCGCGGTCCCGTCGCTGGCCGTCGGCGCGGTCCCGACCTGAGGCCATTCAACGTCGTTGGGGATGCTTTGATGGTGGTGGATGATGTTCATTCGACGTCAACGTTGACCACCATTCCGTTCAATGTCACTGAGCACCGAAGCAGGTCATGGGACACAGGATCCGGTGGTTAGAACTCAGTCCCTCGCGACGCGCGCGCACCAGATCCGGTTGGCAGTCCATGTGGATCTTCCAATGTTGACATGGGCTCGTAGGTGAGCTCTCCCATCTTCTCGCGATATAGTGAAGCTAACTATGGTAATCGTGTGCTGGTTTGATCAGTATTCTTAGTTCGTTGCTCCATGGATATATGGCTTCACGTCAAGGTGTGATGTGCCTTGTGAGGGAAGCCCGTGCTGACGCCGCATTATGTTCAAGAACAACGCATGCAGTTGTTCGACATACCTACTGCTCCTTCCTCTTGAATAGGGCTACTTATGGCGCTTTTCGACTTCCGGAAGACATCATTCTTCGTGCCTTTCTGTGGACCATGACGTTTCGGGCGTCGGCCACCCGATTAGCCAACGTCTCCAAGTCAAGCGGAAGGCACGTTCGTCCGCAACCAGGCGTGCATCTTGTGATGTGCTGCGCATGGCATTCCGACGATCACGGCGGCGGTTCTGGCTTCATAACATAAAACCTCCAAGACATCTCAAATGGCTCCTCGCTCGTAAGTACACCACCCCCATCGCTCCATTTCGGCGCCTACGTACTAATGCGCTCTATCCAGCGCGCTCACGACCATCGCCCTCAGCCACTCTCCCCGGCCCGTATCCCGCAAAAGTCAAGTCGTGGCCCCGGGTGTCTACGGAACCAATCATCGGGACACGATCGGGCAGTGGCCGCCGCGCCTACATCACTTTTCACCCGATGTCGATGTGTCGATGGCAGATGTGGGGCCGGGGCTTGACTTGACTGGGACGGCGGCATATCCAACGCAGTTACATGGCAGTGGCAGGTGATACACACATATGCGCATACACTGCACTGCGCGTCGCGCCCTGCGCGCGAGGTCGCTTCCCAGTGAGTTCCCGCCTCTCCAGGCCCTGTTGTCTCACGTCCCCGCATCCGTCCCACGTCAAGCTCTATCACGACGCTCACAAAGTCTCAGATCAGCCCTTACCGTGTAAGCACACGTCCCCCATCAACGAACATATCCTGCTTTGCTCACGGTCCACTCGTAGTTCCGCGCCATGATCGCACACAGCCAAGACGGTGTTTGTAAATGTGGATCTGTATTTGGGTTTGGAAGTGCTGCTGAACCCTCACGGTTCCTCGCAGACCTTCTTACTGGTCTTCAGCATTGCGATAACTCTGTGGGTGCTTCAGCGTATCAGCGCTTATCCCCGATCGGCGCACCGCCTCGCTGCCTACTACTACTGTACTCATCTTCGAGCTGATGGACGGTTCCTAATCTACAGCCACAGGGTTCATGAAAGTTGGAGCCTCGAACGAGGATTGATGCTTGCAGCCTCGTGATATTTGGGAGTGGTGAAGCACCGCGTCACCGCTGTAGTTGGGTTTCGAAGGTATTCGCCACATGAAGGCACGCTCAATTGGGGTGCTGCCCCTGGTGGTGTTGTCCTGCAGTCGCATCCACATGCAGCATCGCCGAGCGCGCCGGTATGTGTCTTGTTCTGGTCGCTGCCTCCGTTGTCCTTGTGAACTTAAGGGGGGCGGGCATGCGGATGCTGGGATGCGTGCCTTGCCTATCTTATATTACCGCGGCCTTTGTGTTTCGCTGTGCTTCTTATGTCGTAGAGCTTAACAAATGATCATTTCATCCGTATAGCAGCGCGTTTCCGCACGACATCGTGAAGGACACAGTAGCACTATCAAAAGTTCGATCCCTATGTATGACTGACGTTCATCAATATTTGGATAGCTGGTGCCTCGTGGCTTCACAATCCCGCCTCACAGCCGAGTTCCCGTAAATGGAAGCACGCTTACTCGCGCTCGTGGCAACTTGGGAGTCCCATTTACACCTCCTGCCGCACGCGACCTGTCCGCATCCGGCCGTCTTCCCCGAGACGGCCCATATACAGGGTGTGCACATGCCCTGCGGAGACACGCCGGGTCGGCATGCTGCGTGCCGTGGGTCTCCGAGGCCGTCGACCATCTGCCAGGAGCGAGCAGCATCGCGACATATATCGCTGTTCAATCGCCTACTGATCTCCTCCGTATAAAGCGCGGGCCATGGGAGGGTGCGAAGCAGAAGGACATAGAAGTCATTAACGTTCGAACTCCTCCCTCCGCAGACGCGCCGAGCTGCCTTAAAATCGACCCCCCTTCTCTCGATTCATCGAGTAGCATTTCGCAAGCGGCTGCCCGTCTGGGTCGGCCTCCCTCGGTATCTCGCACTTGATTTATGCGATCCGAAGTCTGGAGGGCGAAGTAGCCCGGATCCTACCACGGGCGGGAGCTTCAGCTCTAGCCCCAGCTTCGTGAAGCCCGAGAACTGCGGCGGCGGGGAGGGGGCTCCAAATCTAAGGGCCTAAGCAGCGATCTTGGGAGCAACCCAATCCCTGATCTCTGTCAGCGAGCTCTTCTAGTGCGCTCTCTCCGCCCCGACAGGCCTGGCCAGCTGGATTTCTCCCACCACCTTGTATAGTCCTGTGATCACTAACCGGCAAACACGGATGCGAACGTGGCCGCCCATGTCCCTCGTCGTCCAAACGTTCACTATCCAGCGCTCTGGCTGCCCTGACGGCTCCGCGTTCAAGCACCCTTATGGTCAAAGTGTAGCCTACATGATGCCTAGCGCTACCGTTGCGCGGCCGTAATGAGCCGCTGCTCCGTGCGCGGAGCGACGGCGAACACTTCGAAGCGCGTCTCCGCACCTCGTTCTCCGCCGCGGCGTCTCACAGGCGCCCCCGCTCCGCCACGCCAAAGAGCGTTGGAAATCGCCCCGGGCCACGAAAGGTGCCAAATCGCGCCCCATCGGCACCCCACAACATGGCGGAGAGGTGACCGTGTATCCTGATCGAGGGCCCTCGATGGCTGCGTCTTCGTGATAGTTCGCTCCCCAAGCGACGTTGCACCTATATCCGCATCGCGTTCTGGACTTCGCAAAGTTTGTATCGCAACTAAGATAGGAGAGTAATGCGCCTCGGGGACAAGCGTGCACGCACGAGCCTCCTCCGCCGGCACTCCAGGTCCACATCTCCAGCGTAGCCGCGGCGGCGACCCTGTCTAGAGCTCTCCAGGACCCAGGACTTCATCCCGCGCGCGGAGGCCCGTGCGGAGCTCAGGAGTTAACCGTCGCTCACTACCGAACGCCGACTCGGAGCCCGGCAGGGCAAGGGCTGAGAATGAGCGACAATGAAACGTGAAGGGGGCATCCTCCAACGCCGCCGCCATACAATAATACGGCCCTCATGAACGCTGAGCGCCGAGCATTGGCCACCTGGCGCCGCACGACCGTCGCTCCACCACGCCGCGCCGCCGCGGTGTGCGAAATGCAACCACCCCGGAACCCTACTTTCGTGCTTGCCGGTCCCAGCCTGATGCTCGCCGATCGTGGCCGCTCTTCCGAAAATGAGTGTGCGTATCCGGCGCGGAGAGGCCGGCTTCGCCGCACCTGTTATCGCATCGAACGGGTCCCGTGCAGGCCGCACCCAGCACGCCGTGCGGCGCGCAGATGCTGAAACAATGCATTGCGAGAGGACCGGGCGGGGGTGTTGTGGGCGGTGAAGACACCCGTACATGCAGCCACGGCCCGCTTGGTGTGCAGTAGCGGGCGAGACCGCCGGATCTTAGCGGGTGCATGCGAATGCAGTAGCACTTGGGCGTGCGGAACTGCAGGGTTACCGGAGCAACCGAGCAGCTCCGCGAGCCCCCTAGGAGTCAGCGCGGCCCAAATGGGCCCGTGCCTCTTCATGTGCACATATGACTGCTGAGCACCGGAGAACTGCAGATCGTCCCCAAACTGCGCGTCTGCGGGCCCACTGCGCCCGGCAGGCGCACCCCCTTCCTGACCTGGGGCCGAGCACCTCTCCCAGAGGCCTTTCGTTGGAAGCCCCTACGTCTTTGTTGCGCAGGCCGATTCTCCCGCAGTGATAAGCGGCCAGACAGAATCAGGGCGAGAGGAAGGCACGAAGGGTCGAACGAGGTCCTCGACCTCCACGGGTTCCGGGCTGCGGCATCCGAGATTCGCCCGCGCTCGTTTTGGTACTCCGACCTGCGATGCAGCACCACGTAGGGTCGGGCCACCACACCAACAGAGGGTCTGGGCCGTAGGATCCGGAGAAGCAAATATCGCATTGCAGGGGGAAGAGACGGGAGAAGAAAAAAGGGAAGGGAAAGGCGCGAAATGTGGAGCTGGGCGTGCGCGAGGGCGCCGCGCGTGTCCCGGCCTCCCGCTCGCGTGGACGCCCCCTGGGGGCGGCCACGCGCGCGCGAAGTTGCGGTACGCGGGTACGGGCCATGATGCGCATGGGGCGGCCGAAGGCCCACAGACTGCGCAGGACAATGTATGCCCACGGCAGGGACCGGTACGATGACGTGATGATGCGGCTGCCTCGACCACGATATCGCGGTCGAGCGTCGAGGCCGAGCGGCGATGTAGGGACCAATGGGTGTCGAGACACCGGCAGCGGTGTCTATCGACCCATCGACGCGGATCTGAGACTAGTGGGGCACGGGGTAGTGCAACCCACACCCTCTTTCTTCCAATTGGACTACTTGTCAAGTGGCGATGCATCGCAGGCTTCCTTACGTTCGTGTCTCGCCCGGTCTTTGAGCTTGCATTGCCCGGTGGTCGCTCTTTGAACATTGTGTGTACACGATGCTGCTGGTCGGCGGCTGCTTGCGGATAGTAGCACCAGGGCCACCTGCATACGCGACAAAAATGGCAACGGCGATATGCATTGTCATGGACGTGCATCTAGTAGATGAAGGAGGCTAGGTCCAATCGGGCAACATAGATCTCAGCCTTACACCGACCTCATGCCCGTCTTGTCGACGGCAAGCCGGACACAGTCGCCTTTGTCCAGGTCCTTGAACTATAGACGTGCACAGGTCAGCCCCGATAACGACACGCCGAAGCAGGGCCGTATGCGCCACCACGCTAAAAAGCTTGGTAGAAGCACAACTCACCGTCAGCTCGCGCGTCCGGTGCAGACTCTCGATCTCATCCACTCTGTCGCGGACGCCCTCTAGGAGCTCGTCGAACCCGTCTTCTGAGACGACCTCTTCTGCGGCATGAAGGATCAGCATTGAGTCGGGTGAGACGTCGTGGTTGATCTGCGGAGTCGCGGGAGGGCACATGTTAGAAGCTGCTACGCACGCGCGGGAACGCGGAACTTACGTCGATGGTGATGATGTTCTTGCGATCGAGTTCTATAGCATTTACCCCGTTAGGATTACCATAGAGACGATTCCAACAGACTCACCGTCCATGAAATCCGCGCGGGTCATGATCTGCCGACATTCATACTGCACGCACAGCGGTCAGCAAGGGCAGGTCACTGGTTATAAAAGCCAAGCACGCACATATGATATCCGCGGCAGCGGCAGGTTCACGAGGTCGTCGTCAGTGGCCTCCCCCTGGGCGATCAGCTCCTTCATCCGCTCCTCGTCCTCCTTGCGGCGCTTCACGAACTCCCGTAGGAGGAGCCACGAGCACGACGACCACTTCTGCTCGTCCATCACGTCGTCGTCGCAGTCGGGGATGAGGCCGATTTGGCTGAGGAGCCACGCCTTCTCTACCACAAGCATCTCCCGCGCGTGCTTGACCATGTCCGTGGCCTTTGTCACCTTTCCGAGGTACGTCAGTCGCCCGCCGACGAGGCCCACGACTTCACGGAACGCATCATCGGACGCTTTTGCGCGTCGCGCGTGCATGCGCATGCGCTTAGCGGCTGAGAAGGCGTCCTTGTTGGTGAGGTCGTACACGGATACGACATGCATCCTGCTGCCGTTCTTCCCTGTTACGCAGGCGAGTGAGTGGTACCCTGAAGGGTTGGCGGGCGAGACGTACTCATGACGAAGAAGGGCCAGAAGTCATCCCTGGTCAGACCATCAGCCAAAACCACGACGGAGAGAGTATAGAATGCTCACGTGCTGAACACCATCGTCATGATGCCTAGTCGTGCACCTTAGAAATCATCCAATCTTATAATGGTCGGGGACATACCGCTTGCCGCCCACGCTTCAGCGCGCTGCTGGAACTGCAAGAGCATGTTCTTGCCGTCGTCATCGTGGTTGAAGTAGTGGACGTTGTTGATGACCAGGATAAGAGGTTTCCCTGTCTTCTGGGCATGTTTCAGGGCGACTTTCTCGAGCTTATTTAAGGCTTCAGAAAGGGGCATTAGAAACGGAGAACACACGTTACGACATGTATATCCTACCGCGCTCGATGTCCAGAGCAGGCCCGCCTCCAGGCGTTCGTCAATGCTCCGAATTCTGGATGCTCCTAGGACCCCACACACCTTCACGGGGATCTCTCCTCTGGAACAGGCCTGTTTGGGTGTCTTCGTTGTACTCGTAGTTCAACGCCTTTCCAAGACGCAGTCGGAAAACTTCCAGGTCTGGGTGCGCGTCGCACATCGCCACGCCTTCTGCCTGGACGACTTGCATCGCGTCCAAGACCATCGTGGTCTTGCCCGTGCCCTAACAGCGACTCTATGAACGCGATAATAACCCCCGACGCGGCGGCAACTCACCTTAGGCCCCAGCAAAACGAAGTAATGTCCAACCTCGCGCCCCTGAATGATGCGGTCTATGAGGTCTTGCTCCTGACGACGAAGATGCTCCGTCCAAGGCTCATCGACGTCCCAGTTGAGCTCATCATCTCCTGTGGCTGTTTGTCGCTCGGCTTTGTACTTCTTCGCGGACACCTTGGCCAGTTCGAGCGCAGGGTCATAGTCGGAGCCGAATGCCTTCTCAATCTAGAGGTCACGGGCAATGAGCAGCGGGTCTGTGTTGTTGGTGACGCGTGTGCAGACCTTCCAAAGGACGTTCTTCTTGTACCATGCCATGTACACAACGCCGCCAGCAAACACTTGGTCATGACGACGTAACCGGGATTACAACGAGGGACTTGGGGAAGACAACATACTCTACTCACAGACAATCACGCCGAACACGGTCGTCAGGACTGCGTCGCGTGCTCCGCTTGCTCCTCCACCTCCATACCCGCCGAAACCAGTCGATGGGCCTACAGGTGTGGATGGGAGTTCTCCCGAGACGGCCTCATTCTGCCTCTTGTGGCTGACGAGGTCTTCCGGCGTATTCTGGTGCCGCAGCGTCGGGCGCGGGGAGTGTGGCCCGTTGGTTGTGAGGAATCTTCGGGTCGGGATGTCGCGTGAACGCGTCGCGCACGCGGCATTTGACGCGGTTCGGGTGAGGGTTCGGGGCGCGCGAGAGAGAAGGCGTAACATTAGGGTCGAAAATCAGAAGAACATGGAACAAAAGGAATGAGCGGTGTGTACAAGCGAGGCTGTGAGGGTGCTGTGGTGTAAGGTATGGGTAGACTTCGGGTGGGGCTGAGCATGGTGGGCGGGCGGCGCAGCACGCGGGCTTGGCACAAGCCGTCATCGACGCGTGTTTGCCGCCGACTCTGGACCGCCACGCGACACAAGACACCGGCAGACGCCGACTAGCACACTTTTCTCAACGTCTTCAACGACGGAACGACGGATCGTACCGCTGCAGAGACACAGCTATGTAACTCCGCGAGCTCTCCGGGCCTTTTCTCGACAGGAATTCATGGCTACTGCAGGTGAGTGGGGCGAGCACATGGTCGTTCAGTGCGCTCATGCATACCGCTTTCAAGTTTAGTGATGCATCGTGCAGACCACAGGCACGAGCTCGCCGGTAGACACCTCTTTGCCATCCTTCCGTGACAGCCTCTTGACGTTGAGGCTCTGACTCGACACCTTGCCTTTATGCACTTCGCACCGTAATTTCCTGTCCTCGCTCAACATGTGGTCTCCGTGGAAGACGCAAGGGGTATATAACCCAGCTGTCGCGACAAGTTCTCAACACCTCTCTGCCAGCCCTTCTGCACCTTCATACGCCTTCCCCGCCACTCTTCCAACGGTCAACCCGGGCGAATCATGGAACACTGCGATGATCAACCTCACGAGTCCCACCTCTACGATGTTCCCTCCGACCCTCTCGGGCCTCTATTGTCGTTTCTATCTGATTCAACCTTTCAAAAGGTGGAGCGTGACTCTCCGCTCTACTCGCTCTTCCTCGTGGATCTTCTCAAGATGTCGAGGGTTTCTATGCGGTACATGAGTCAACATTTCTGTGATGATCGCCTCCAGATATCAGGTCCTCTGCTCAAGTTCTCCCTTCTGCCGCCACTCGAAAATTACATCCGTCGTCTCCTCGATGTCCTCCCGCCGCAGCACTTCGTTGAAGTCGCTATGCAGACGCTCCTTCTTCTGGAACGTCTGCTCCGGATCTTCCCTCGCGCACGGACCCTGAACCCCCACGGACTGTACCTGGCCACACTTATACGCGCCGCTGAGTGTGGCGGAGCGGATGTCTTCGAGGAGCTTGTGCATGCCGACACATTGTTCTCTCGTGAGCACATTGAGAAGATGATGGGCGAGATAAGTCGCCTCTTGGGCGACTATTCTCATCGGATCGACGCGCTCAAGGTCAAGGAGATGTGCCACGTGCTCTCTGGAGGTACGGCGCTGCCGCGCGCCGGTTGGGAGGGCGAGGTGCCTGAGCGTCCGGTACCGATGTGGTCGCGCTTGTTGTGCGACAAGAGCAACTTCATTGATCAGCTATGTGCTACTGAGCCTTCTCTCGAATACTAGGTCGTATGTGTTTGTGAGCCTATCCTCGCACCCAGCTATGTTGTATCTCCATTCATAATTGCCATGCAAAGTGCTCTTCTAATAGATTTCATCAGAGACGTTCTGTGTGCGAGGCGCGGGCCACACTTCCGGATACTGATAGTGAAGTTTGTAAGATATCCTTTCTATCTATCTCTAGGAGCAAATCCGCCTTTTCCAACCCCTATTTTCCTGCGCGATTGTGGGTATAAGTATTGCCTAGCTCCTTTCGGTCGTGAATAGCAAGTTTAGTCGCCGGGCCATTCAAAAGGTCAGGCACCAAATGGATATCTCGAGCGGCCACTGCTCATTGACGCAGCCCCCGAGCGTTGCCACCTTTGTTCGACGCTGAACGCCTCGCTTTGGTGGCCTACTGGGCCGAGGCGCTGTTCTGCGTAGATATATAACTGGGTATGCAGCCTGAAATCCTCCCTGCTCTCTTCAGATCCGGCCTCTCGACGTCTTTGGAACACCAGCACGACATGTCCGCGCCATACACCCTTCGCGGATGGGATCTTCGAAACTGGGAGAAGTTGTCGGAGCTCTCTGCTCGGTTCATCCACAACCAGTTCAATATCCTCCTCTATGGCAGCGGCACACGACGCCCCTCCCCACCCTCCCCCATTCCTCCGTTGAGCTCGTTCGTCTCGTTCGTCTTCCAGCAGGCACAATGCAGCCCCCGCATGACATACCGAGCGCTCTTCCTTCTAGGCCGCCTGGAGTCCCGCGACCTCCTCGACTATGCATCTCCTCAGGCGGGACACACGCTCTTCGCAGCCGCTTTCCTCCTAGCCTGTCAAGGATATCCTCCACTAGACCACGTGGACGCATTGACGAAGAACAACGAACGTTGGATCGCGCAGGCAGAGCGTGACTGGCACCTCTATGGTATAATCGAGCTCAAAAAGGCGATGGCGGACCTCCTAGAGTCTCACCTGTGGATAGACGATGACGTACTTAAGCGGTTCGAGAACACCGTGTGGCGCGACCACCCAGACGTGGGCGACATCGGTCCCGGCACGCATCGAACGTCCCGTCATGCACCCATGGAACGAACCCAGTCTCTGCCGATGCACCCCCGTACAGCACACACCGCCGGTCTCCATACGACATATCGCCATAATGCAAGTTATACTCCCCGAGACCCCAGAGGACAATACGACGCTCGAGGCTCCGTCGGAGTGCCTTCCGGGGCGGCGAGTGAACTCCATCCAGGCGCACTGAGAATTGCCACTCCCGCTTCTTCGTGGCAGTCTGGAGCGTCGATCGTCGACCAGCACCCCCCACTCGACACCCACCCCACCGCGCCTCCGCTGGACCTCAGCAGGTACCGCTCGCCTCCTCCCCGAAAGCTTCGGACATCGCCTACCCCAGTTCCACCGGGGTCGCTGCTCCAACCGCCGTCCCTCCCGCCGCCTCCATCTGTTCCCTCCGGCGGATACCCCCACCCCCGTGCGTCACATGCTCCTGTCGAGCTCGTTCCTTCTCATTATGGACCGCGAACCGGTCTTCCAATCTATTGGAAGCCGGCGGGGTCGCCTACGACGAGCTACATCCCGCCACGCAAGCGAAGCCTGACGACGCCGGCGAACTGGACAGGGGCGTAGGCTGTAGGCTGCCTGCAGGTCGCAATTGCAGAGGCGAATTTGCAACGCACCTCCTCGCTTTGTGTTAACTTGTATCCAATATCTTCCTCGACTCTACTTAATCCTTCGTTCATCGCGTTCCCTTCATTAGTGCTGGCTCCAACTGCATCACCCTCCTTCCTATGTTACATACGATTTGAGACGGGCACTGAAACACTTACTTATACTCCTTTACTTATGATTATCTGTATGCGTGCGAGGGGTAATGGATTCCCACCCTCCGCAAGGGGTGTTTACGGAAAGTGGGCTAAAAGGTCAAAAAATAGGGTTTTGCAGGGATCGAACAGACGAGACCCGGAGCGCAGTTGCACCGCCACAGAGAGGCCCTGGCGCTAAAGAGATCCCGAAGGTTGGCGGAGTCATCCTCGCCGCTCGGAGGCTTCAATGCTTCAGCTTCAGCCGCATATGTATGATCCCGGTGCTTCCGCTACTCAGACGGTCATGTATGTGCAAGTATCTCGATATCGGAGAACCTCAAACGTGGGCCGGCTTCATCTGGCTTGCACTGATCAATTGTTCTGTCGCTGCGAAAGCGCCGACACTACCCAGTGAGCTGGCGAACATTTCATTCACGCTGGCAAGCCTGGTTCTTACACATCAAGTGAGTGTTGGTTCCAAAAGTTTAAACTTATGCATTCCGGATACTCCCTACGTGAAGCTATAACCCCGGTGTCTGACATCGACACCCAAGGTGGCCATCACACTGTCGTGACCTATTATCGCTCACGCGTTTCCATCTGCCTTGTCTCTTTGTCCAACCTTCAGGTACTGTGTCTTGGCACATGCGTTCGTAAGCCGTATACGGCTGTGGTCTTTTCATCACCTCGTGTTCAGGCGCGCGAGGCGGTGCCCACGCCGATGGATGTACCACGGACGTCGCTCAGGAACTAGGTCGCTTTGGTCCCTCATGCCACGCCACACACACGATGTTTGTTCCACGTTCCATCCTCCCACTCTATTTAAGTGGGGCTAAGTTCGCTCTCCGTCTCACAAACTCCTGAAGTTGAGCTGCTGAAGATGTCCTCGTATGCGATGCCCTCTGTGATGCCCCAACCTATACAAGTCATAGTAAGTTAGACGCCACTCAGTACTCGGGTGTAGACCTACATGATGACATTTGCTCTACAGGATCCGTACTATGGCCACGAAGAGGAAGCGATAATCGCCGCAAACTATATCACTCGCTTGTTCTTGACATCAAATGTGGTGTCCCCATTGGACCCTCCAGCTTCGCCCCCTCTGGATCGCTTTATCGCCTACCTCATCTACCGCACAGAACATCCTTCTTCCATCACGTTCTCTGCACTCTACCTCCTCCATCGCCTAAAATCCTTCTATCCCGCTGCGAGGGGCATGTCTGGCCACAGGCTCTTTCTCACCGCATACATGGTCGCATCAAAGATGTTCAGCGACATCAATTTCTCCAACAAGACATGCTGGCTGCAGATATCGCAGGGTATGTTCAGCCTACAGGAGATCAACCAGATGGTGCGGGAGATGTGCCGTCACTTAGGATTCGAGTTTAACATCGATCCCTGGGCACTCGCCGAGTTTGAGAACACCTTGCGTCGAAGTTTCGGAAAGAATGTCCAACCTAATGGACACATGGCCCAGATCCCGGGATACCCCCTACCGACTCTCCCAAGTTGATCAGGATTCCGCATGAACATCTTGAACGCGCCTGGAAGTGCAGATAATATTGCAATTTCCTGTGATAACTCAATCCCGCCGTCGTATGACGTTCCGGCGTTTACACCGTGTTTCTAATTGGCGCCATGCCGATGCCTATCCGCAACAATATCCGTGTTCAAGCCCTTTAGGCCACTGCAATCCCTACCCAAACACGACAGCGTCTGATCTAGACGACAACTCAAGTCAAACACAGCTACCGATCCGAGGAGGGGCACGGGTTTTCTGATGTTCAAACCCGGTGATCGACGTTTCAAATTTTAATACAGCGATGCCTCGCTCCTCATGATCACATGCATGTACATCCCGTCTCCCGATTAAATTCACGTTAGTCAAGTTCTATGGAAATCTCGTTCTACACTCTTCTGAGGGTACTTTAGAACTCTCGATGATTGACTTTCATACTATTCTACCATAGCATTTAGACAAACGTTATATCATCGCAGGGTGAGCCACTCGCCACCTCACGCTTCCATATCGATCTCCGGTGTGGTCCATTTGCTACTTTGAACGTAGTACGTATACCCAGCTCCGATATCACCAGGAGGCCTCCTCGCTGTGATTTCGGCATCTCAATGACGGTATACGTTCTCTCCACCCTGAACTCGAGTGCAGGACCTGGCACCCCACATGTCCCCGCGCGCCAGTTCTGTTCCTACAGATAGTCTGATCCACATTGCATCTTGCCTCGAGGCTGGCGCGTGCGCGGGCGCCGGCCCTGCTTCCGCCACTCAAGCGCCGCGTCAATCGAAGGCAAGAAGTCCGTTAGCCTTCCTGGAACCTACCCGTATACGTCGGCCGGCTCTCATCTTCCCACCGAGCATTTCCGCTTGCCGCGAGTGCACAACAACGTGTGGCGAGACCTGCCTGGAGAGGTGAGATACAGTGCGGGCCCGTCAAACAGGCTATTAGGTTCCATTGACCCAAACCTTCTACAGGACTCGTGCGCTCCCACACAAGCTGCGCGGCCATCTTGCGGCCTGGAGCCGCATACACGCACCTAAGGATAGGTTTGCTCCCAGTACGCCGGTGATGTACTGTTTCCTCTTCCGTGGACATACATACTTCCATAGATGCACTCGGATGTGGTGGTCCCTGGATTGGCTATCCAGTCTTCACGTCTATACTCGCTAAGGACGACAAGCGCAGATAACGTACCCCTATGCCGGTGACTTCGCGCAAATTTCCTATGACAGTGCGCTATCCGCCCAAATGGACCTCCGTGCGTCGCCCTCGGTCGGGGAGCTCCCGCTGCCGCTGACCCTATGTCGGCCTCACCATTCCCTCACGTACCCTATAGCTTCTTTCCTATCACAATGACACGCGCCGAGCCCCTTTGTCGAGCATGCCTACTGTCCTCGGATACCAGTTAGCTAAGCCCGCACGGTTACGGCACCGAGGCACTGACCGGTGATGTTCCCTTGCGCCGGGCGCCTCAGCGTGCCCACCACGTTCCCTCTTCTGCCCTAAGAATGTGGAAGTAGAAGGCGCACTGTGGGATTGGGCGCTTCAATCGCTGCTCCCGCGGCGTTGCCGGAGCTCAAGTCATTCGACGGTTAAGGCTGCTCTCTTTCCTGCAAAAATCGCCTGGAACCCTGCCCTGTCGCCAGTCAGCAGTCGTCAAGTATGCATTATTAATACGCCCATACATTACAACAGCTCGCACTGCTTCTGGGGAACCTAGCGAGGGGCGCGCGGACACCCGCGCCGCCCGGCGATGAGGCACGACGCATCCTGGATCAGCGATGCGCTCGCTGCTCTAAGCCGACCTTCCCCTCCCTAGGACGCCTCATGCCTAACTCGCGGCAGTCCACCGGGGCTTCCCGCGTCCCCGGCGGCACCGCGCAAAGTCCCGCCGTCCACACCGGGCGTGAACCCGCGCCCAGTGTCTATCCGCCGGCGGCAGCCCCTGCAGCGCTGGACTGTGTGTATGGATGTGTTTGTATTTGAGGAGACGTGGGCGCCGGGGTGTCCCGGTGGCAGCGGGGACGTAGTCGGGGCCTCGATGATGCTAATTGGACCCCTTCGGTTGGTTAGTTCTTGAGTACGTCAGGCTGAGGACGGAGGATGGCGCAGAACTTACAGGAGGTTCCAAGTTGTCATCGATGTAATGCGCCGCTGGTCAATTGCATAGTACGCCATCCATCGGAGCAGTCGCGTAACCACTGCGGGGCGTTTATGGAGGTCCTCTGCCAGCGTGCACTCCCTGTGGTGGTCATGAGCCTGCAACACTATGACGGACATGTGCAGGGTGGCAGGTCCATACAAAACGTTGAGATCACTGTTGTCATGTTGGCCTTATCATCATGTCCAGCGATTGTAATACTGGCGCTTTTCAGAGGGAACCGGGCGGAAAACTCCATGGAGGGCTGATGACCCAGTATGCCCTAGTGGTTCCGAAGTTCTCAGCTTAGCGTATGATCGAAGGCTCATGACGAGAGATACCACACCGGTGCATTCACTTCTGTCTCCTCTGTCCGCCCCAACCGGGGCTCCAGGCTCATCGCGCAGCAGAAGCCGAGGGCGTTCTGATATGTTCTCGGAAGCCCGACATATCACCACGACCACGAGACGGGTGTTTGAGATACGAATGTTTATAGAGAAGGCGTGACCACGCCGCCCGTGTGGGCGCTGCGGCGCCGACGTCAGGTTCCCAGCCTCAAAAGATCCGATAGCATGTCGGGAGAGCGCCGCGCGCGGAATCCTGTGTGTAAACAGTTAGCGATTTTCATAAATGACGACAAGATGTGGAGGGGGGCGCTCGACAAGGGATGATCTACGCACTCCCTTCGCTAGGCTGTGTTGATATTGAATATGTGCGATCATGGACAGGCCAGTACACTGTGTGCGCGGTTGGAGCGAGACGGTGATGAAGTTGGACGCCATGAACTTTTGGCGCGATAATGGCACCCTAAAAGCGGCATACCAGACGTCCCCAGTCAGCGTTCTTCGTTCCGATGAGCGATCGGACAGAAGACCGGAACTCCAAACATCCTGGAGACAACCACGTCGTTGTTCTTCACGTACTGTACAGGCAAATACATCCGTCTACGCTTATCGCACCTCTTCTAGCTCCAGCCACCGCAGTCCCTCGGCCTCCGTCTACGCACTGGCCTCGGGAAGCGGGTCGAACCGCTTGTAGAACACCCATGCGTCGATGAACTCTTCGCCCGAGCCGTCGGGCTTCTTTAGGCGTCCAGCGCGGGGGATGAGGCCGGCTTTCGTGAAGTTGAGTCCTTCCCAGAGCCTATCGCCGGAACCGGTGAGCACTCGCCCCAGAGGAATGAAGGGTGAAACAAGGACACTCACTTGACGCTCGCAACGTTGCTCACGTACACGAGGTTGAAAACGCTCGCTTCATATCCGAAACGCGGCCCGTAATAGAGGTACGAACGGGCGAGCACGGTGCCAACGCGGCGGCCGCGCTGGGTAGGCGGGACGAGGAAACCGGCGTTGCAGATCTACATGGACCGGGTGAGCCGTGGGTTTGGGGGACTGTGGAACAGAGAGGGGGTGTATGTGAGGAGGTACATACATGGGACGATCTTCCTGGATAGTTTGGTTTCACCTACGAGATGAAAAGTCAATATTAGAGTTCATGAGCGAAGACTAGGAAGCATTGGTGGGCCCGTCCACTCCAGACAGATGCGATGCATCTCCTTAACATTGGGGGAGGCTTTCCGAAGCGCAGAAGGAAGACTCACGTAGTAGCATCCTGCTATACAGTCCTCCCAAGTCCGTCCGGCGGCTGCCTCCGCAAAGCCGAGCTGGATCTCCTTTCCATCGTCGAGATCGACCCCTTCTTGCGCCGGAAGGCCAACTACAGCCACAATCACGTCCGCAGAGAAGTAGTACGCCGCGAACTGACCCGCTGTGTACTCCTCTCCGGCGAGGATCTCCTGAGGGTATGTCTGTCCGCCCTCGAGCTCGTCCGCGAAGACGCGATGGAGGTATTCGATGAGGCCGGCGTGCTTTTGCGCGGTTTCAAGGGTCAAGTGGTGCAATGTGAGGTGCTTCGGCGCGTCGGGACGTTTTGAGCCAGTAAGCCATGTTGTGGAGGGAAGAGTGCCAGAGACGGCGCGTTTGATGGCACCGTAGGCGGACATGTTTCGCTGCCGTGACGGGCGCTTGGCATTTACTGCCTTTATCCGCCTACAACTGACTCGATCCAAGGCCGCGAATACATTCAGCCGTCTGAACGGGCTGCTGTAAGCATGCCCCGCAGCTAATCGATATCTCAAGTCCCTCCTAGAAAACCCTCGAAGACACTCGTGGCTTATCTCTACCAAGTATCGCATGTGTATTCAACCTCCACATATAAGCGACCTCTGCGCTGAAACCTGGGCATGAACCCTTGAAGCGCGACACTGGAGCAGTGGAGCTCATCTTTGTAGCATCAGCGCTGCTCGTGAAACTCCGGATCTCATGAAGGGTGGAAGGATCCCCTCTGCCCTCTGGTGGGGACGTTCATAACCTTCGCTTCCTACCCTTCTCTCAGTTTCCTGCGGCAACCTGTATGAAGATATTGATCGAGAATTCAACGGTTACAGGTATATAGGACCACGCCAGAGCGATGAGTGTGCAAATTCGTCACCGAACAATGGGCTCTCAACCTTCACGTGGTCTTGACCACGTTTGTGGCCAGTTGGCTGAAACCATTGATCAATGCCTTTCGAAGGCCACAAGCATAAAGCCCACACAAAGTTTGCACTCAACCTATCACGCCCCCACGTCTTGGATCTTGGGCAGCATATCTTCGTCCTATCTCTCATCTCTTTATAGAAGCTAATCCTCGCCTTTCAGTCACATTGCAAACACCCACCACCATACGAAGTAGAATGACGAGCCCACCCCACTCTTGGAAGTCCAACCCCCTCGCCCAGCTCTCTGCCAATTTCATCGAGAGCCACTTCAAGAACCTGGACCGTGAACCAGCCATACCCATCCCGCCACTAAACGACTTTATTGCATACACCATATACAAGACCATGCTTCCACCGACATACGTGTACGTCGCGCTCTACCTTCTTGCCGTGCTCGCGGAACGCTTCGATCATCGTCTTTCTTCGTCCACATGGACCACCCATCACCGACTCTTCCTCACCGCTTTCATGCTCGCGAACAAGATCCTCCACGACGACTCATACAGTAACTCCGCTTTCGCCACCCTGGCCAGTGGCATATGCACCCGCCAGGAACTCAACGCCGCCGAGAGGGAGATGTGCAAGTACCTCGACTATCGCCTCAACATAGCTCCCGACGCCCTGGACGCCTTCACCGCCGCTGTCCAGCGCAACTTCGGGCGCCACAGGCCTCGCCCTGACCACCCGCCCGCGACTTCAACCAACGCAGCCGCCCCCCTCCCCACACTCTCTCAAGGAAGAAACCGCACGAGCATGATCGACGCGGACATTCCCTCGTGGTTGGCCCTGTCCCGCGACCCCGCGCCACCCGGGGAGTACTTCCCGCCCAGTCCGACGATCACGTCTCAGCGTCGCCCCCGCCCGCTCGACGTACCCCCGCTCCTGGACGCTGGATTTATGCAAACGCGGCCCCACCATCCTCGCACTTCGTCCGCGCCTCTTCTGGGCCCTGTGCGCGGCGCTCCGCCCGTGCCATACCGACGCGGGACGGAGCCGGGCCCGCCGACGTATGGTGCGGCGCGTCGGAGGCGCGATTCGAATTCGTCGGAGAGTGCGTGTTCTTCATCATCGTGCGACTCGTGGGAGAGGCTTTCGTCGTTTGGTTCGCCTAGCTCGACGTTAGGAGTATGTGACAGCCCGCGCTCCTGAACCGGAGGCGATTCGCCGTGGTGGAGTTGAACTTCTCTCCTGGTGACGTCGCTAGTCGTGGCGCGCGCGATGATGTCACTCTCGAGGCTGCTCAGACTAATACATGCGCCACCTGTGTATAGCGGTTCTATTCCAGCTGTACTGTACAAAAACGATGTACGGAAACGAAAATAGAACTGAGATTGTGGCGATTCCAAACATAAGCAGGGTCGTTCTTGCGTGATGGTGGCCCAGGGGCCCGGCGCCCCAGATCCCTCAGTTGTTGTTCCTGGACACTGACCAACACATTCCTGTACGTCGCGTCCGCAGGTGCTGGCGACGCGCGTCGCATCCGGGTGGTGATCATTCGTAAAAGATTGCTCCAAGGAACTGACACAGGTCGAAATCACCTCAGCAGTTTTGCAGCATGAAAGTTGGTGAGATGTATTTCCACCTTCGCAAACTCGCTCATGGAAGCAAAAAGAGCCTGTTCTCTGAGTGGGATGAATAGCATAGGAAAATGAGTAAAGGGATAGACGAAACAAGGTACATAGTCAGGAATATTGCAAAGCCGGAGAGCTTATCCACAACGAGCACGTTTGGACGCTGATGCATCCCGTGATGGAGAGGCATGTCCCTCGTCTTGATCAATGTCCAAGGTGCGCTGTCATTGGCGTGACAAACACTGGGTACGCATGTTGGAGAGTTGAAGGTATGCCTGGTATGGGGGCAGTGAACGTGTCAAGTTCTTGCACGGGTACTAGTAGCACAACTTGCTCATTGTATCACGTTATTGGACAGTATGCTGTCACCTAGCATACAGTCGGGTAGTGCCCTATAGCCGAGACGACGTCGCAATGGGTTCTGCTCTGCTTCAATCTGGGTGAAAGGACGGGTGGTAGATCGTCGGTGGCAGTGGCCCAGGCGGATCATCATGTGCATATCTCCGAGGTGGCCGATGTTAGCTGGTCCCACGTCAACTCTGATGTGGGGCTGGCGTCCTTGGGAAGGGTAGTTACTTACTGGCGACTAGCGCACGATGTCAGCGTTGGTTTTGGGGATAAGTATCGCTGTCTAAGCTTGCTTTAACCCGATCACGCACTCAAGCAGTCATGATGGCGTTCGAAAAAGGCAATCTAGACGCCCGCAGGGTAAAATCCTTGGCGGTTTGGTGCTCGCGGTTGCTCGTCTACGACCATCATGTGTTCTCGGTACTCAACGTTTCTTTGAACTTTGCCTCATACATAGCCTGGTAGAGCAGGCTTAGATGATCTGAGATGTGGCTCAACGCGATTTGAGAAACAGTTCACCATCATACACTTCCTCGCCTCTTGATCGGCTTCCACCGGAGGTGGGCAATGACCTGTACTAGTCATCCTACGGCCTCACTCAATCCCGCATACGGCTCCCACGAGTGCCAGCACGGTGAAACGGACTTTCGGGATGGATGGGACAGGATTGGCTATCGGCTGAGCACTTCAGGGCCTCGTGGTGACCGCAGTCGCAGGGAACCCCAGAGAAACGCTCGTCTCTCTGGGTGCACAGCTCTGAGGCTTCCCTTCGGC
Source organism: Porogramme epimiltina (assembly GCA_900155495.1). Lineage (NCBI taxonomy): Eukaryota > Fungi > Basidiomycota > Agaricomycetes > Polyporales > Polyporaceae > Porogramme > Porogramme epimiltina. The sequence goes on along the minus strand of FTLJ01000173.1, from coordinate 43,273 downwards.
ATCGTCTGAAACCCCTGCCTCATACATTACATTAGTTCCCTAGCTTGCTGACTCCAACTCTTCTCAAGCCCTCCCGCGACGTTCATCAGGATCCGCATCATCACTGCAGGCCGCCTATCAACCTGACTGTTGGGCAACCATCGTGAGTTCTCCTTCGCTCAGTGATCTTTTAATCTTGATGGTATCTAATTACAGCAATATGTGGTTGCTGAACACCCACACCGCTGAGCTCAAGTTCTTCTCTGGGCCAGAGAACGTTCCTGGTGGATATGCAATCCTCTCCCACGTCTGGGGAAATCCGACACGGGGGCAAAGAATAGGATTCGTGAAGAAGGACCCCGACGAGGAAGACACGTTTGAAAAAGTTCGGAGGGCATTCGAAGAGCGCCAGGAGGCCTCAGCGTTCCCTCCCAACGATGTTTCAGTCAAGACCATCTCTTCCTTGTCCGCGCAAGTCAACGACCTCTCTGCGCAGGTCCACCATCTCACCTCACAGCTCCAAGCACTCTTTTCCGCCCTTCAAGAACATGATCCAGCTCTAACAACACTCCTCTCCACCCATCATGTTTCTCCACATGTCTCACAGTGTTTACCGACGGATAATATCGCCGGAGATGCTGACACGTGTACCATACGTATGCTGACGGACGTCCGCGACCGCCTATCGCCAAAAATCCGGAACTTCCTCCTCAAAGCTGAGGAGCACGGATTGGACTGGGCTTGGGCAGACACCTGCTGCATCGACAAGACTAGCAGCGCCGAGCTTACAGAGGCTATCAACTCTATGTTCCAATACTACTCCCGCTCAGAGGTGTGCTACGCATACCTCAGTGATGTTCCCCCTCTGCCCACGCAAGGTATAGTGACCTGGGGATTCATAAACAGCGTGTGGCACACGCGCGGGTGGACGTTGCAGGAGCTCATTGCGCCGAAGGTTGTGGTATTCATGACGAGCGACTGGAGGCGTATAGGAACCAAATACGAGCTGGCAGACAAGATGCAGAAGATCAATGGATACCCTCCGGCAAGCGTGCTGCGATTCGAGAAGGACATCACGGAAATGAGTGTTGCACAGCGCATGTCCTGGGCAGCCAATCGCGAAACAACGCGAGTTGAAGACGAGGCATACTCCCTGTTCGGACTCTTCGGGATCAGCATACCGACCCTGTATGGTGAAGGCAGGAACGCATTCTACCGGCTACAGGAAGAGATCATGCGGACGTCGACCGACACTTCTCTCATCGCATGGCTTCCCAGTGGACACTTTGGCATCGAGATGACCGTTAGAAGCCGGAAGCAACTCCACGAGATGATTGCTCATCTCTGCGAAGAAGACGAGGGCCCGCAAAATGCTGACCTCAAGCACCTCTTCGCACCGTCGCCATCGAACTTTTTTCTCTCTTCCATCGTGTCAACAACCATGTACCAGGGGAATGACATGCGTACCAATTCCAAGGTGAGTCATTCAGTTGCTGAATGAGAGCTGGCTTACTCAGTCGCTCCCAATAGGGTGCTAAAGCTCCCTTGTTCAATATAACTCAAAATGGAATCTGTGCACATCTTCCTGTCATAAAGTGGGACGACGATTACTTCCTGGCAAACATATTCTGTAAATTGAACAATGACGAGCCTTCCATATTCTCGACATCTCATTGTGCCCCGACGGTTTACCTTCTTCTTCGACGTGACCATACCCGTCCAAACAGTGAGTGTGCAACTTTGATGTATTTAGACTATCGTGATCTCATTATGGTGACCGTGTTTGCTGCCTCGCATTCTGACGTGTAGACTTCTTCGAGCCTGCCAGAAGACCGCGTCTCGTATCACTCGATATGGACCCTCCACTTGATTTCCTACAATGGATGGAGATATACATCTCCTCCCGCCCTCCGTATTCCCCAAGGTTAATGAGCGACGCCCACGAACGCCTATCTCGGCTCAGTCTCAACCCAGCTGCCCCATTCCGCATCGGCCTCCCTATGCTGTCGGCTCTCTCACGGAAGCACGGAATCCAACTCACAAGCCTGAGTACATTCAAGGTATCTCCTGTATGGGATGGAAGCTCCCCACTCTCGCTGGTGCTCCGGGCATGGAATTTTCCTGAATTTGTCGTCACACTGGGACGGTGCACACGCGGCCCGGCCATGGCTCGTCGAGATGCCATCTCTGGACCCAAAGACTCGGAGGATATCCTCGGCCCTCACTTCATCACCGTGCAAGAGCGCTCTGAGTTGGCACCTAAATGTCGTTTACATATATGCGAGCAAGACCATGTCCAGGCAGGAGTCGCGCGCCGATGGAGAATGCAGTCCATCGCCCAACGGGCAACATACAATGAACCTCAAGACCTTCAAATATCTCTCACAAGAAGCCGTTTTGACAATGGCTCAGGAAACATGTTGGAGGTTCACCTCGATGCCATCTGTGAGATCATCGACACGGTGGCAGAAAATCGGGTATGTCCATTACTCTGACATAACGTGCCAGTCTTGTGAATCGCGATATCCCGTTATAGATCGATAGATACCTGCAGAAGAGGAAAAGGGACTTGTATATTAATGGAGGAGACCTAGGTAATGATCTTGAAATTCTACCCAGGTGGAGAACATTGGGAATGAAGGATCCTTCACTTGATATAAAGTATATGCCAGTGTAGAAACAGGTTGTGAAAATGTATCGCTATTCTATCATTATACCTCAAGTTTAAACACCGACTGAACAGTGAATGATACTACTACCATAACAATAAAAGGCGGAAAGCGGAAGTTGTGGGGATATAGCCAACCGTAAACGTCTGCTAGACATGTTTGACCATATCCGCGCCCTCAGCCACCTTCAGGAAAGTCAACCCCCGCCTGCGAGGGACGAGGCTTTGCGGGTGGTGTTATGAATCACTGCCGGACGTCGCGCGCGCATATGAGGAGACGCGGGCAGCAGATCATGTGCAGCTTGTGCTGGTTCTTTTACGTTTCCTGTCGGGTTATGAACGTTAACGCGGCTTCCACGAGCGGGCAGAGCGGAGTTATGGTGTGGACGGGCGGATGGGACAGCATCAACTGCCAGCTAAACTCTGCAGAGAGCCTCGCTGTGGTCACCGTTATCGATAAGCCTCAGTAACGCCCGTCTCTCTGTGTGCACGACCAAGCTCCCTCCCGGTCTCGTCTCAGGATCGTCTCGATTCCCCGACTTCCACTTTGCCAAAGCTCTCTAGACTTTCTGCAAAAGCTTTTGTCAAGGTCTTCCGCCAAGTTTATCAGGGACTCACGTTGTAATCGCAAGCCGCCAGCCGATCTCACTCCTGGGCCACTGCCAGCGCAAGTTTTATTCTCCTTATTTGACCCTTTTTTTCATCTTAACAGCATGGCCCTACAGTATCATGTGGTTACTAAATACACATACCGCCGGACTCAAGTTCTTTTCGAAACCGGACGATGTCCCTGGTGGATACGCAATCATCTCACACGTCTGGGGGAATCCGATGCGAGATTATATGGGGAACAACGTGGACAAGGATCCTGACGAGGAAGACACATTTCAAAAAGTCCGGAGCGTCTTCGAGGAGTGCCAGGAGAAGGCACGCAGCACCGAGAACATTCCATCGTCGCCTACGCCTTCTCGCGACGATCCAGAGAAGACCATTTCTTCCTTGTCTGCACAGGTACACGACCTCTCTGTACAGGTGCGGAACCTTACCGCTCAGCTGCAAGCACTTGTTTCTACCCTCCAAGAACGCGATCCAGGTCTTACGGCTCAGCTCTCTACTCATCATGTTCCCGCGTTTATCACGCAGTATCCTCCCGTCGAAAATGTCCCGAAGGATATGGTCTCCACCTCCCTACCGACCGACGCCCGCGACCACTTATCCCCCAAAATCCGCAAGTTCCTGCTTAAAGCTGAGGAACACGGATTCGATTGGGCCTGGGCAGACACTTGCTGCATCGACAAGACGAGTAGCGCTGAGCTCACTGAGGCTATCAACTCCATGTTCCAGTACTACTCCCGCTCGGAGGTCTGCTATGCATATCTCAGTGACGTCCCACCTGCGCCCACCATAGGTGAAATACCCCCAGGCCTCTGGAGCAGCGTGTGGCATAAACGTGGGTGGACATTGCAAGAACTCATTGCACCAAAGGTCGTAGTATTCATGGCAAGCGACTGGACCCGCATCGGAACCAAATACGAGCTCGCATACCAGATGGAAGGGGGCACGGGTGGAAGTCCACCCGCAAGTGTATTGAGATTTGAGAAAGAAATCACGGACATGAGTATTGCAGAGCGCATGTCCTGGGCAGCCTATCGCCAAACAACGCGAGTCGAAGACGAAGCATACTGTCTATTTGGACTCTTCGGTATCAACATACCGACCCTGTACGGAGAAGGCCGGAACGCATTCTACCGGTTGCAGGAGGAGATCATGCGGACGTCGACCGACACCTCCCTCATTGCGTGGTATGACGATGGGTATGATGAAGAATCAACTGTGAATATGGACCTGACGCTCCTTGAAGAAGCAGTCAAGCATTTGGATGAGGACAACGAGGATGAGGATGAACGCTGGGGCAATCCTGAGTTTGGGTATCTTTTCGCACCGGCACCATCGTATTTCTACTTCTCAAGCATTACCTCCACAAGGACATGGGAGAATGATCCGTGTGCTATTCCTAGTGTAAGTCGCTGTGTCGCTCAATGATACTCTATTTATTCATTTATTCAACCAACCCGAAATCCATCCTCTACCCCTACTCATAGGATGCTGAAAGCCCCTCGTTTAATATAACACCAAATGGAATTCGGGCACACCTTCCTATCACAAAACCTTTCAAATCTGACGATGATTACATCCTAGTGAATATATTCTGTGAATCGAACGGCGACGAATCCTCTCCATCCTCGACATCAAACGAAGCGCTGGCGGTGTATCTTCTCCTCCGACGTGACCCTACTCGGCCACGCAGTGAGTATAATTCATCAGGCCATACCGAGTACTATTGATTTGATTGTGTTTTGCTCACGTTATGTTATGTAGACTTCTTCATCCCCCTCGCCAGAGGTCTACGTATTATTTCACTCAACCCAAAGTCTGCGAATCCTCCCCTCGATTTCACATGGATGGATATATACATTTCTCAACGACCCCCATACTCTCCACGGTTTATAGGAGACCTCCAGGACCGTCTGTGTCGGCTTAGTCTCGATCCTGTGGCCCCATTCCGCGTGGGGCCTGGAATGCTGTCAGCTCTCTCGCACAAACACTCAATCAAGCTGGAAGGAACATCTCGGGTAGTGCATGGGTGGGATGGAAGCTCCCCCATTTCCCTAGGGTTCATGATGAGATTTGAATCGAACTTCGTTGTCACGCTGGGTCGGTGCACATACGACCAGGTTATGGATTGCCAAGACGCTACATTCGATCGCAAAGAAGTCATCCTCGGCCCTCGATTCATCACCGTACAGCACGGGGATGAGTTGGATCCTAAATATCCTTCACATGACTGCAATGAGGATCACGTCGAGGAGGGAACTACTCGCCGATGGCACCTCTGGCCCGTCGGCTACTGGGACTTATGGACAACTCCTCAAGGCGTTCAGATATCCCTTACGAGAAGTCATTTTGACAGTGGTTCAGGGAACATGCTGGAGGTGCACCTTTGGCCCTTTGAAGTTTGAAGCTTTGGAGAGGCACATTGATGCGACAACTGAAAGTCCGGTGTGTGGAATTCTCCTGACATGTATCAGCCGTAGGCATCATAGTTTCTAAATCTCTGCGGAATGAAGAACGAGGTTCTTGACTTAATGTAATGATCACAGCGAAGATATAAGCATAGAACTCACGTATTCCAGGCAGGAGAAAAGGCTGAGTGAGTAAAGGATCATCCATTTGATATTAACAGAATGAATATGCTGGTGTAACCACGGAGAGCTATGACAGTGTATTATTGTTTTAGCAACTGGACGATGTCGCGTAGAAAGTAGTCAAGGGGGGAGAGGAAGTTTGTATTATTAGCCATGACAGGCGTGAGCTCGTTGCTCAAAATGATAGAATGGCCATCTCTACCGCTTACGGCCTCGTTGATTAGTAAGGGCATCTACGTCAGAGACTGTGGAGTTATGGGTTAACAAGGGCTATGGGTGTAGCATTTTCACTTCCACATGAGAAAAGTTGAACGAATACCCTCATTCACAACTCTATCATGGGTCGAGTTAGGCAGGTGAACGCTTGCATAGAGCGCAAGCTCAAAACGTCCGGTTCTCTACAAGATCTGAGGTGGGGAAATATTTGTGCGGGTACCAGGCTATAACTGCAATACATTTAAAGGATGAGCTTTCTCGTCTGGATGTATTTGGGGGAAACTTGCTCGACGCCTCAAATGACGTTGGAGATGAGGTAATTGAGTTGCGACATAGATAACCTGCTTACTACACCCGATATCTAGAGCGAGCACACCTACTAGCATTTGCCAACACCATTAATCCCGGAAGTCTAGGGGGTAGTGTGCACCTTTCCGACGATATTTCCTTTGGAGCACGTAAGCTTATCCGGGTATTCTCATTGCATTCGTAGCGCAATCATTTTCTCTGGATGCAGTCGGAACATTTCTATGTTCATATGTTCATTGCACATCACCATTCCTTCCGCCTGGGGGACTTGTGTCGCGTCCCAGATCATGGTGGTACTACCAACTAGCCAGACGTGTGGGCGCGCGTTGCCAAATCTGGGCGCAGGTGGTGGGGACCAAACAGAGCCAAACCGACACCGTCCCCTCCATCCCAGAGCGTGAACAGACCTCTCTCCATCCCTATGACTTGCCCTCCGGTCCCCGTGCCCTTATCGGACGATTCATGATCACCGGTCCTCGTTCCTCTTGTCTCCTTCACGAGTCCCAGTCCCACCAAGCCACTGCGATTGCACCAAGGCCATCGCTTCCACTAACACCCTCCCATAGCTCTTCGTCATTCTGGGCGGCTGCTCTCTAATGAACCCGCAACATTCCGGCGCGTCGTGCGGTGGAAGCTTCTGTGGGACCACTCTTGCTACGACAGACCTTCACTGGACCGCTCTTCGGCTCCCGTTGTGTAACCCATGTAGGTCATGGGCATATGGGACCACCTCACGTTCTCTGCAAATTGGCGAACTGGTGATTACGCCACATGTGACAGTCTTGGGAGGTGCTCCTTCCATATTCCGAACCAGCGTGCGTGAATAATGTGTGTTGTAGTAGATACATACGCATTAACATCCGGATCACGTTGACCCCGTACTCAGGCCCCCCACTATCTCCTAAGACCTCTCCAGGTGCATTAGAGCACGCCCATCCGCTTCCGCCTCCACGACAGCATCGCACGCGCATGAGGCACCTGCCCAGAAAGCGAGAAGCCGGGCTGTCCGAGCACGAGTGCGTCGAACTCCGCATCGCCGATGTCTCCGTCGTGTGGCGCCCCCAGCGCGCGGTCATGACGCATTCGCGTCTCGTCCTCCGTGATGACTGGCGCGCGCATGACCTTGGAGTCAACAAAGGGTTCTCGCAGTATTGGAGCACCGGGGCTACTCACGCGCATCGAGGTCGTAGCCGAAAAGTAGGCCGAAGGCGGCTTTCATGAGGCTAGAGAATGCCATAATTGTGTTCGTATAGTCGATAGATGGGTGTTTTGGGGGGTAGTAGTCGACTCGGTCTGACTGAGAGAGAGGTGGGATGTTGTTTGGATACAGACCGAGAACTTTCGCGAACTATATGGATCTGCCTGGTGTAACCTCTTTGTTCAGCTCACCAAAGGTTGCGAAAGTCGTTTGTCCGAGATGTGATCACGTGACGATCCGGTTGTATCGCGTGGGCACAGCGGTCTAATGGATCTTTACGATGAAGTGTCAACAGAAAGCAGTAGCGCTGCGATACCTTTGTGGAGGTGAAGCGGGTAGCGGAGACTAGAGCCGAAAGCACTGGGCGCCTTATCCCTGGTGCGCCTCCACCTCTGCCTCGAGCCATCTCCAAAGCCGCTCCCCGATTTCGTCATCGTACGCCTCTGGCCTGCACTTCCCAAAACGCGCGAACGGGATCATGAACTGTAAATCAGGAGAGTGATATCATGTTCCATCAGCTCTCTTTCGGATGGTGAGCCCCACACAAGCTGGCCATGACGCACCTCGCCGTTGTGATTGAGCGCTTCTGGCATCGTCCCCGCGTAGAGCTGGGTGAGCGCGCCCATGGGCGTCGGGTATAGGAAAAGAGTGTTCTGCGGTGAGAATATGACCTTCCACGTAAGGGAGTAGGAAGACACAGAGAGGCTGTACGCGTACGCACCATGATCCATTTCCCTACAGTCGGGATGTAGCGCTGCAGCTCGCTCTTGATGTTGCCTACAGCAGGCACGGACGGAAGTCAGCGATGGCACGCAGAGCAACGAGGGCACGGAGGGGGCACCTGGGTTGAGGGAGATCGAGATGATGCCCTTGTCGCCGTATCGCTTCGCGACCTGCCGGGCGACGACAACGTTTCCCTACGAGAGGTTATATTCAGTACCAGCACGCTAGAGCCGAATATGAGTGAGATGTCCGCGATACGCACGTGTTTGCTCTGGTAGTAAAGTTTCTCCGTTGTCATCTTCCTTCGCGCCGGGCCGTCTTTGAACGTCTCAAAGTGGAGCGTCTCCCCGTACGCGCCACTCGAGGACGTCGTGACTACCCGCGCGTGGTGATCGGGCGACGTTGCAGCACCCGCGATGAGCGCAGGCATCAGGAGCTCCGTGAAGTAGAAGTGGCCTACGACGTTCGTGCCCCACTGCAGGTCGTAGCCATCCTTGGTCAACATATCTACGGGAGGCCACATGACGCCCCTATAGACGAGACCTAGTAAGAAGGCGCGCATCTGGGAAAGTATATGAGTGCTCACGCGTTGTTGAAGAGGATGTGGAGCTCGCTCTCTCTGCGCAGAAACTCCTCGGCACACTGCTTGACGGAGGAGAGGTCAGACAGGTCGAGCTCGAGGAAGGTAGGTTCCTTTCCAGTCTGCTCTTTCAGCGACGCAATCGCCTTGTCGGCCTTCCCCTTGCTCCGCGCGGCGAGGTAGACCTTTGCGTTATGCTGAAGTAGGGCCTGAAAGCGGAACTCTCGCGTCAGCACAATGCCGTCAGACGCGGATACAGCTGGGATACCTTGGTAGTTTCGTATCCAATACCAACATAGCCGCCTATAGGAGGTGTCGCTCTCAGCATAAAGGTAGAGGTTGTACATCGAAGCGCGAAAGATACTCACCAGTAACGATGACCACTCGTCCGGTAAGGTCGGGAATTTGGTCGACGTTGAACTTAGGTTTTGGGGGATACCACTGCACGATGGCTGGCCAAAACTTCTTGAACTCGGAAAAGGAGTTTCCCATCTTCACGTCAGGTTTTCGAAAGCGTGCTGTGAGGAAACGAAGCTGAAGTTTGCGATGAGCCTCAGAGTTGCGGCAGGGCGCGCTTATATCTCACCGGAAGCCACACAGGGGCGCATTCCCTGCCGTTTGAACGCGTAGCCCTACGGCTGTCCGCTGCATGGTCGTGCAGGTCGATGTGTGCGGCTGGCGGAGAGAGGCACTGAGATGAGTCGCGACTAGGCGCTGAACCAACGACAAATCTGGCAATGGAGGCGCCCGAAGATCCGCTTACGTATGACCAGTGCGTCAGAATACGACCTTTGATGTATTTCCACCACGTTGGAGGATGACATGCACCGGACTGTCCTCCGAAGGAGGGTACGAGGGGCGCTTTGCATCTCGCTGCTACTTAGCTCCATTTGCATCCTAGGGCCGTCGCAGAGGTCGGCGCTTATACCAGCAGAGCAGCTGCTCACCGTTCATTTTCGTCTTTCTCGACCGAAACTCATACTGCGTGGTATCTTACAGATGCTATTGAGGTCCTAATGCTATTAAGTGTGTGTACATGGCGAGCGTGGTGTAACGAATGCAAGCAGTCCAAGCTGCAGTCTCTGTGGACAATCATGATAGTGCGCCTGTGCGCGTGGTGATCAGGGTGCGTGACTGAAGGCTATAGAAGGCCGGCGACGGCAACAGCTACAATAGCGACTCCGGAGGACACAGCCAAGGGGCGTGAAGCGCCAGATGTTTGGGAGTCTTCGGTGTTTACGACGCCGGCAGCCTGGGTGCCAACACTGGTAAGCGTTCCGAAGCTTCAAGTTAGAGTGTAACGGTGTGTCTCACTCCTGCACAGCCTTCGGGGCCTGAGCATGCAGCATTGCGGTTCGTCGCAATGACGTTTGCGAGCTGAGGATCTATGGGTGCAGGAGACGCCGCGACTAGGCAGGGGTGGGGTAAGTAAGAGCAGGGTTTTCTGAAGGAGTGATGGAACATACCGAGAGAGGAGGTAGCAACCAAAAGGAGCGTGAGGATGTGTGCGGAGCGCGCGTACATTTTCTTAGATATTGGGGTGGTATCACAGATGCGTGGTATATGGTCCTTAGTCGTTTGAGCTCGATGAGGACGAGGAGTCGTGGCAATTGGGGGTGAGTGCGAGGTCGGTCAACGAACGCAGCATGATTGCGTTCAGGCTAAGGCCTCTTATATCCGGGCCTTCCCCAGAATAGTCATCTGCCTTGTACTTTGCCGACGAGAGCCTTCAAAGGTACCCAGAGGCGAGAAGCAGGTCAGAGAAAGGGAGTGCCAGATCGGGATCAAGGTTCATGGGCATGCCACGTGGGTCTCATGACAGAACAAGGAAGGAGGTAAGCGCTTAATATACCACCGTCGTCGTGACGTCGAGACTCCGTTCAACGTTCATGATTCGCAACTGGAGCAGTGTTTGTTTCTAGCCGATGTCATTGTATGAACGAAGCCGATTGACAGACAAACAAAATGAAAGCCGAAACATCCTATAACTCACGCTCCACCAGGCAACACGTTTACCACTAATGGGCACACTCACGATCCACTCGTAAATTTCGACTTCTGTCATGTTAGTAGCTGATGTCATGCTCGCGGGCCTCTCCACTGGAATGGAATTTCTGCGCCAAGCGATCGTCATTGAGGGAGGCGTTGAGTCTTGCATCTCGCCGCAGATCCTTCTCACCGTTTTTTCGTCCGACTTAAGTTGTGGCATGGTCAAGACACACCGAGACTTGGTGTAGTCTGTTGGTTCTGTTAGCGTTGCGGAGTTGGCAAACCGTGGTCCGGCGACCAAGGTACACAACTCAGTGGCCACCTCGGGCGGCGCGCAGTGGCAAACGCCGAACGTCAAGAATTGGAAGCGCCCACGTGGCCCCACGACGCGCTCTAGGCTCAGAGACGCCCTGTGCCACGTGTCTCCTCAGCTGAGCCGCTTCCCACTGCCGCCCACGTTCACTTCCCTCAGCATCCTCTCAGCGGGCACAGGGCCGAAGGTCAAAGCGCTTCGCCGTATCCTAACTCCTGCGTAAGGGCGGCGCGTGTGGGTACACTTGTGGTCTTCTAGTAAGTACATTTGTCTAGATCTGTCTTCCATTGACGAAATCGTGCTTATACAAGCGATAATGATATACAGTGAAATATTCGCCATCCACGACTGCGCATTGTACACGATCTATAGACGAAAACTTAAAAATGCATGAACACCGTGTTAGACTACCTCGCGCTGATCCTGTATAGCCGCGCTGCGTTCAAGCAGCACTGTGAACCTTGGTATGTACACCGTGACTCAGCCGCCTCGTCGCACCCCGGCGAACGACAAATACTTGTGACACTCATATGATAGTTTCTGATACCTCTTCATATTCTGTAGGGCCGTAGTGCAATATGTCAGGCTCCTCTTCAGTTGGCTGAAGATGGGTGCCTGGCGTAATTTTCGACACGGCCGCCTCCCGCGGCCCGGAACCTTGGTCTTGGCGTTCTAGACACATACCAGCCCCAGACACGGTCACGATCCAAACACGAACGTTCAACTCTTGCGGCGCGTTTGTGGCGCGCGCTGGGGTGCTCGGCGGTGGCCCTGGGAGGATTAAATGTGAGTCATATCATGCTCGCGTGGTGGGGCGATAAGGACGGCAGTTCTCATATGCGCGTGCTCCCTTGCTTATCAGTTACAACACTCAGCCTTCGAAAGTCACTATCGCCCCTTCTCTCTCGGTGTTGGTGCGCTCCTTCGCACGCCCGACCACTTCGGAGGCGGGAGGCCGACGCTATGACCCACAAGCCTCGCGCAACGTTTTGGCGGGCGAAGTCCAGGTACGTCGATCGTCAAGCCTTTGCTGCCGATGCTGCCGATGTCGCCGAACGATAACGTTCATATAATCAGGTGGCCTAAAGGCTATCACAAGTCCGTATAAGAGTGCGCTGTTCGACGACCCTTGCAGCTCGGGTTCTTGTGGCCACTCCTCTTCCACCAGGACACGCAAGACGCACGCGATGAAGCTGCTCGCTGTCTTCGCGTTCTTCGCCTCGGTATCGGCCGCGCAAGCGTCGATCCAGTCGACGGGAAGGACGCTCACCCTCGGTGGCATCTCGTACTTCGTTCCTCCATCTCCCGTTTCGGCTTTGCACGACGCGCTTGCTCTGGCGGTGGCGAAGAAGTCTTCCGGGGAGCTTATCCCTTTCTCGGTGATTCCCACGTCGAAGACGGTTTTCGACCAGAATGCCCTTCAAGCGACCATCGACACTTGGTCCGCAAAAGATGATGTCTGGAGCGAGTCGTTCCTCGCAGGTATGTCATCCCAAGCATGCGATCAGGGCCTGCCGAATACTCACGGGACTTGTAGGCATCTATGTCTCCTACAACGGCACGCGCCTCTTGCCTAGCGTTTCTCTTGGCTCCGCGCAGAAGAAGTTCGGCGTCGATTTCGTCCTGTTGTCCAAGAAATACCCTCTGGGTGTCAGTCTGACGAAGACGCTTCCCTCCGGCCCGTACTTCTTGGAACCTTCCACCGGAAACATTTTCGAAGGTACGCCCATACGCACCCATACCGCTGTGCTAGTTGACTCATCCCTTGGGTTCCACCAGCTCTCCGTCTGTACAACGACGAGAACCAGTCCTTCCTCTATGGCACCATTCCCGATGGCGATGGCGGCTACCAGATCCTTTCCGCGCGCATCCCTGGTGGCGCGACGGAGACGATTGGCGTGCCGTCCCGCCTCTACTTCACGCCTACGGCGAAGAAGCCGCTCGCTGGCATGCGCCTCGCGGTGAAGGACATCTACGACATCCAGGGGCTCCGCACCGGCTGCGGCAACCGCGCGTTTTTCCAGCTCTACCCGGAGAAGAACCGTACCGCGCCCGCCATTCAGCGCCTCCTCGATGGCGGGATGGTGCTCGTCGGAAAGTCGAAGACGTCGCAGTTCGCGAACGGGGAGACCGCCACGGACGACTGGGTCGACCTCCACGCGCCGTACAACCCGCGCGGGGACGGGTACCAGGACGGGAGCAGTTCGTCGACCGGGTCGGGTACCGCCGTCGCCGCGTACCCATGGCTCGACTTCGCTGTCGGGAGCGATACCGGCGGGTCCATGCGCGGGCCTGCCGGAGTGAACGGCGTGTTCGGCAACCGCCCCTCACACGGCGCGGTCGTCCTCGACGACGTTATGCCCCTCTCGCCTGAGCTGGACACCGCCGGAATCTTCTCGCGCGACGCGAAGCTGTGGGCGACGGCGGGGAACTGGTGGTACGACAACTTCACCTCGGTGAGTGACGCGCACGTCTGCCAAGCTCGCGCCCCCTGCTGACGCGCCCCTACAGTTCTCGCAGTTCCCGAAGAAGATCATCTTCCCGCTCGACTACTTCTCCTCAAGCTTCACCACGAACCCGCCTGCCGCGGGCACCACCGATGCGACGTTCAACGCGTTCATCACGAAGCTCGAGGGCTTCCTCAACGTCTCCCGCACGGAGTTGAGCCTCGCTGCCGCGTGGAACACAAGCAAGCCCGCAGATGTGCCCGCGCCGACGCTGCAGACGCTCCTGTCGACGACGTACGCGGACCTCATTACGCTCGACCAGACCGCGCTCGTTGCGGACCCGTTCTTCGCGGACTTCGGTGCCGCGCACGGTGGTCGCACGCCGTTTGTCAACCCCGCGCCGCTCGCGCGCTGGGCGTACGGCCGCGCGCTGCCCGCGGGACGCAAGGAGCAAGCGATCGCCAACAAGACGGCGTTCATGGATTGGTTCTCGAGCGAGGTCGTCAAGACAGACGCGACGTCGTGCTCGGACTCGATCTTCTTGTACCCGCAGAGCTCCGGCCGGACCAACTATCGTAACCAGTACATCAGGTGCGTGTGGTCCTCTATCGAACGCGCGGAACCGCAGCTGACGCTCCCTTCAGCTCACCCTCCGCCCCTATTGGCTTCTCCGCCGGTCGCATCGCCGTCCATGGAGAGGTGCCCGACATGGTCGTCCCCAGTAAGTTCTCCGCTCTCCGCTCCCCAACCAACTAGGTCTGATCGCTTGGCATCTAGTCGGCGAAGCTTCCTACAACTCGACGATCACTGGCAAGACGGAGTTCCTCCCCGTCACCATCAGCTTCATCGCTGCGAAGGGCTGCGTACGTCTCCAGCGCCCGAAGCTTTGTTTCGTCACTCATGCCGAGATTTCACAGGACCTCATGCTCTTTAACCTTTTCGCTGCGCTGCAAGACGCGGGCATCGTGAAGCCTGTGTCTACCGGGACGCGCGTGTTCCCCGAGTGACTGGGGTTGTCGTAACTGTCGTATATCTCTGAGCGACTGTAGCAAGTAGTTCGTACAGGACGCAATGTTATAGGAGATGCGCTCGAGAGCTAGTATCCGGACGATCCTACACCTTCGTACGATACCTGTGAGACCCTACTGTGCATACCCAGTTCGTGAAAGGGTCGTTCGGCATAGGTATTGAGAACGTCTGTCGATAAGGAGCAAATCGTAGAGACGTACAACAACAGTATCAATGATTGTATTTGGAAGAGTTTGAGGGGATGTCGGAAATGGGGTCCGTCTGTGTGGTCGCGTCTATGCACGCTCCGACCCGGCGAACCGGACCATATTGCGTGTTCGGCCCCTTGTGACTACCTGATGCTGCTGAACATTGGAACGGGAGAGGCAGCAGCATCTTGGATACGTGAGACGATATCATTGCAGAAAATAAGACAAGGAGCTAACCTCGACATCCCCATTGTAGTGTCCCATGGTCAGGGACCGTGTATTATGAACGGGTTGGGGCCGTAGGTGCGGACACTCTCCATGTTCAGTATCAATGTCGGCGCAACTTGTATTAGGGCTCAATATGTCATGTGGTCCTACATCCTCTTCGCGTGATTCTCCGGCCGTATGCATCGCTCTGGCCCTGGTCAGAGGATAGGGGTTTGGGGCTCCTCTCTTCGGCGGTTTGTTCCTCGGGGGATCCATGCGCTTGTATCCAAGCCCAGTCTCGAACGTCCTGAGACTGTACGGGTAGTGGGAGCGGCGGTTACGAAGTTGCATATCCGGCTCATACACGATCGGCCGGTGTGTTACATGGGCAGGCCACGCTGTGCGCGTATCCTCCACACGGAGATCCACGGTTACACCAGGAATATTCGGCACCCGGAGGACTATCTGGGGAGTAGGGTGTGACCCGCGGTTCGGCAGTAGTAGAGAGACGGCATCATGGGTGAGTGCCAATACTCGGTCAACTTGCCCTTCGATCCCAAGAGGACGCGCCGTGTATGAGCGTTGGGCATCCAGCTCGCCGCCCGACGCTTTGTGGCTCCGGTTGAGGGCTAAACCGTACAGTTCTACATGTGCCCCGACCCGTATCGGCATGGTCACGGGCCCTGGTGCGTCGTAGTGGAGGGCGTCCGGTGGTGTGCCTGGTGGAAATGGAGGGGGATAGGGGCGGCCTGCGAGGTTCATCGTTCTGACATATACGCGGATTGGCGGAGGAACGTCCAAAGGCTGCGTTGGGGGCATGGTGAGTGGAAGGATATGGTATAGTCGGGTTCGCCATTGGTTTGGAAATAAGACAGGACGCATTGCCGCGCAGTACGCGTTTATTTTGACGTTCCCATTTTCGCATGTGACGCGGCCTGTCGATGGCGACCCACCATGGTGTGACGACTGCCACTCGTGGTCCGAGGCGCCTTCGAAGGCGCTGGTGGGGCACTCGAGAAATCAGGCGAGGACAGCAGTCGGAAGGCCCATTACTGAATTCATCGACAGGCAATTTCATTCCTAGTACACGTTGTAAACTTAAACATGATCACCGGAACGCACATGATTTCCGCATATTCAGTAACCTCTGGTAGGGAAGGGAAATGGATCCGTGTAACCGGCATATCGATGCGGCCGGGAGCATGCTGCCATCTGAGCGGGTCAATGGCCGTGTGTGAGTGATGATATGATGTATAGAGAAGAATGGCAAAGCCAGACGGCGCACACCGTTCGTTTCGAGGCAGTACCCGGGGGCCAGGGGTAGCGCGGTGGAGCCGGCCGCGGACAATGGTGCTCAAGGCAGTCATTGTGAACCAGCTTGCCGCGTGACTGAACGCGTCGGTGGCTGAAAACTCGGAGCGGGAAGGGCGCCTCTTCCGCAACCCTCTTGACCTCTCTCTTTCACGCTGTCACGTTTTCTACCTTCGCCGACCCCACACCTAAGCATATACTCAACATGTCGTCTTACGGGCTGACGGAATCATACCTGAGGAGGCTGTCGCGCAAGGTATTGCAGTCTGTGGCGAAGGTGAGCGCTTGGACCGCGTCGCCTCGGCCAGTGGTCAACGCCCAGTGTGGCGCCGGCTTGTGCTCGCAGATCGCTGTCAACTAACACGACACTTGTGACTTGTCCTTATAGCAGCACGGCGTACGCGCCAACGCAAAATCGGAATCAATTATCGCAGAACTTATCAAACGGTGAGTCAGCAGACTTTGTGGTCAGGCGAGCTAAAGGCGGGAACTCACAAGGTGGTCAGGAGTAGGGCCGCAAGGGGAGCTAAAACCACACTCCGAAATATGCCTGTGGTGACTTCAGGGAAAGCTCCTGAAAGGCAGAAACCGACCTCAGGGGTGTCGACTTCGTCCAGCCAGAAGTGCGACGCAGAGCCTGGCAACCCCGGAGAAGTGGCGGGTGAGTTTTGAATCTTTCGCTATAGCTGCAAAACATACCGTGTCTGACAAGGGTCCTGCATACCTAGGTCCCTCCAGCATTATGCCTAAAGCAGAGGCATTTTCTCCGCCCAACACCCTTAGTTTGGGGGTTGACGTACGCGCAGGCCCTTCGCGTGGCGGGACGGGGGCTCAAGGGGGAGAAAAGCCCTTCTTCGGAGTAGCACCGTTGCCACATTTCACTGTGGAGGGGACCACTGCGGCGCCCCGTTCACCCGACCCGTGGAAACAGAATCCGTCAGACTCGGCGGTGGATACGCGGGAAAGGGCGTTTGAGGGCCTCTGTGGGGTGGTTCACCCTCCAAAGACGCTGTCGGCGGTGAAGAGGCTGAAAGAAGAGGGCCGGAAACGTGCAGAGGAACAGAGGCTGGAGTTCCGGCAAACGTTCGCCCAGGTCGGGGAATGGATGGACGAAGTGGAGAGGGACATCGACGACGCGATGCTCGCGGCACAAAGAGTGTATGCGCTGGCTAAGGTGGCGAAAGGGCAGATCCCGAAGATCCGGGAGGCCTGGCAGGATATTCTGGGAATCTTGGCATCGCCGCCGGAGTCAGAATGGAGTGGCCTCCAAGAGGGTTCAGCATCGGGTGCTCCTGTAGAATCGGCGGCGTACACAGACGAGTAAGTCCGTATACGCATTCTCCATTGCGTGAAACTCACATTAGGACCTAGGTTCCCCGCCCACTCGAGGAAAAGACTGCGAGAGGTAGACACGGATGCGGATGAGTCGCTAGAGCCGCTTTCGAAGCGGTCTCGAGAGTCAGATCTCAGCTCAGAGTAGTGAACATATCTTATGTATATTTATTGCGCCTGTATTTTTCAATGGATGGAACTGCTTGCTCGCATTAAGGAGGGACTGGTGGCTGCTGCGACTGCAAACTTCATTTGTTCCAATTTCTAGGTGATGGTGGCAGTTTGGGATGCCGCGCGCCCGCACTTCCGGCGTCCGCGCCTCTCTTGTTTCTCACCACCATCTCATCCATACTTCGCCCAGTTCGCTCAACCCACAGCCCATGTTGCCTTCCCTCAAGAACGACGCAGAAACCTACCAACACCGTGAAAACGACCAGAAGAGCGTCACAGGAGGCTACGCCCCATCAATGGCACTTCAGATATCGACAGGAAGGACAAGAGGAACGGGAGGAGGGCCATCTTGGGGGGAGGTGCTTTTGGATTTTGATCAGAGTACGCTGCTATTTGTCTATTAGATACACCCAATGCATTCGGCATACCCCACGCAGTACGAGAGGGGCATCCTTTGCTGGCCCACATACTTGTAATGCTAGGTCAGGCAGCCTTTTGCCCCGTGCCATCTGGTGTCCCCACACTACTTCATGCCTATATCGACGGGTGTTCGCCACCAACCCATGGTTCACCACGTATCGTTGCAACCTGCAGGCTTCAGCGCTGCGCAGAACGTCGCAAATACCGCGGTATGTTGGCATTGCTCTATTATTGCTTTACTTGTCTATGCTATACGTGCCCTGGCACCCATGCATACTCCCAGTATGTCTTGGTGCCAGTGTGCCTTGGTGCTAGAGTATCCCTCCCCGCGAATGTATTATTCTGGATACCTTTGTTGAACTGTTGTTGCTTGAACGCTACGGATCATGTCGCAGAGTCGCACTCCATAGCAGCCTACGACACCCCTTCAGCTTGTGCACGAACAGTTTTGTGTTTTAAAAATTGTGACTCGATCATGCAGAAACGGGCCTCTAGATTCAACGTTATAACTTGAAGGCAGAGGCCATATTATACCACATGAACGTTCGCACTGCGCGGTATTCGAACGCTCAACCTCACGGCCTCGACTCTCAGCGCCTAAGTTTAGGCGCCTAATCATCCCTATGGAGGTCGGCGCGAAACATGGCCCTAGCCCCTTACCTTGACCTCATTCTATTGTGTCAACTTGTAGCATCGACCCACCTATCCTTTCGCACAGGCCTAAGTACCACCTACTGCATAAGGCTGATCGCATCTGCTTAGCTATGAAACGCACTGAACCCCAGGTGAGTCTACGGCCACTCTCTTGTCGCCTACGGGGCCGTGTTGCACGCGCGGTTGAAGTGGTCAAATCTGACGCGCTTGTCATTAGGAGAAAAGCGCGTCGACCTCAGGGAGAGGCCCAATACGTTATAGAAACATTCCCAGTAAGTGAAACACTGTCTCCCCTATAACTGTGTCCTGACCGCTCCCTGGCAATTATCTCAGAGCCACTGCCTTCAAGGGCCACGACTCCCCCGTCCAATACCGCGCAGAAGTCCAAGTCCAGGAGCTCTCGAAACTCTGCTAAATCTCGAGCATCCTCTCGTGCTTCCTCCCGACGACCCACTGGAGATACCCCGGGGACCACAACCACACTCGAAGCGGTGGACGTTCGTCTCGCGTCCCTTTGGGAAATGCGCAGAGAGGAGATCGAAGATTGCCTCGCGACGATCTCCAAATCATGCATGAAACTCATGCCGCTCCTCGATGACCTCAAGACGGAGAGAGAGTCCTTGAACGCGAGGATGAAGCGCGTCGACGAGGGGGCGAGATCCCTCGTCAAGCTCCTTCCGTTGTTTGAGAAGAGGGTCGACGAGGGGGACCGCCCGGGGTATGAGATGGAATGGGACACTCGATCGACAATCGAGGACGACACGACGGGCACTCTGTCGGACATGGTTGACAGGTGAGTGGTCTGGGCTTGTTCTGTGCGACAGCGCGACTGAACGTAGGGTCGCCACCGCAGCATTGTTCCGGAGCTATCGCTGTCTACCGGTGGGAAGAGGAAGCGAGGAAGCGAAGATGACCGCGACTCGCTGCCTAGTCCGAGGAAGCGCGGCCGTCTCAACAGCGGTTCTATGGAGTAA
The DNA here is from genome assembly GCA_900155495.1 of Porogramme epimiltina. Lineage (NCBI taxonomy): Eukaryota > Fungi > Basidiomycota > Agaricomycetes > Polyporales > Polyporaceae > Porogramme > Porogramme epimiltina. Next base: position 23,359 of record FTLJ01000173.1, on the reverse strand, counting down.
CGACTACAGACCGGGTTAGGCTTCGGGGATAGTGTATGTACTTTACGTGTATCATATATAACGTATTGCGGCTTCTTCAGTCGCTGGATCTCTACTACTTCCGACGACATATCGGCTCGCTTGTGCCCCTACGCACAGAGCAAAAGTGTGCACCAACATCTGCGATCAGAATCGATAGCGAACTGTATAAGCGGGAGAGGGCTAGGTGTGTATATACATCAAGGATAGAGCACATGGGGGAAAGTCCTGTGGATTTACTACGTATTGAGGGATCGTTGATAGCATTCACAAAGCAAGAAAGCACAGATCAAGAAAGCTGACTACCGACTATGAGATACATATGTACAGTCCGTGGTTATTGCTACAAAGGGAATGGCGTTCCCCCGCCACTACCTCCAGAACATGAGTGTGGTCACGCCGCGCTTAGGGAGACGCCGCGGCGGCGCTGGGCAGGAGAGACCGGGCGCTCAGGAAAGTCCCAGTCCCCGACGTCCCGCGGTGTCCCGGACGGGCCTGCAAGGCTGCTCCCAGCGAGTACGCTTACGACTCTGCTCGCAGTGCGCTCGATTGAGTCGCGGATTGTTGTGCAGAGCTGAGAGTTCGACGGCGAGCCCCTGAGGATAGGCGGAGGTCGCGGAGAGGGGACAGGCGGTAGTGGGCGGGTGGGGACGGGCGGGTAGGCGGTAGGAGAGCGGGCGTACGGAGCGCTTGAAGAGATTGTGGTTTGTGTCTCGTCACTCGCGTTGACGGCGATGGTGGGGAGGTCAAAGTCGGCGGTGTAGGTGAGGCGTGTGAGCCGCTGTTTGCGCGCGGCAATTTTACGGATCCCAAGGAGAAGATGAGTGCCCTACGGTTCGATATGAGACACCGATGAAGTTCATGGCGGTGTGGGAGGCTGGATACGCACCGAATAAGAGCAAACGACCGATACCCAGCTATATGAGACACGGTCAGAAAAGATAAGAAAGTTCTGAAGAATAACTTACATTGGCAAGACGATTGCCACGACGGTCGACTCCGCGAACTGGCTAATCATGCCAGGCAGCATGAACACTACGCGCACGGAAGTCTAAGTTATAGTTCCATCTAAACGATAATGTAACACACTCACAAAAGATTCTAAAAGGTGCTCATGAGGACGGAATATCTTCAAAACACGAGCAACAGGACTTACAAGATATAGTACAGGCTAGCGTCGCGAAACAGACGGTAGATTAAAGGTGTCTTGTCCAATGGATAATGCGATATACACTTCGCGGCGTTCAGGCTGAACATGAGCGCTAATGGGTGCCATGTCAGCGAAGAGCTACGCCGGGTTATGAGTACTACTTAACTACTCACTTTCAAATACTAGTATGGGTAACCTGGAGGAGTGTCTGAGCGACGCATGGAGGTTCAATTGACGATTACGCACCAAGATAGTTTGAAAACAACGGGTTCTGCTATATAACATCCCTCGATGTGGAGATACGACGGAAATGGGGTTATATGGTCAAGTTGATAGGGTACCGAAATGGAGTAGATTATGGCCACTACCTATGGACGTCGTCAGCTACGCGTAAATGGAACTAACAGTCGCAACGTTCGTACTACCACCTCAACTGTGGAAGTTGTGAGCCTTAAAGTATAGCAAGAGGTGGAGATCGCTTACGAAAGAAAGCTGAGCCCATGAGGAGCCGCACTGCAAGTCGAAAAGAGCAATTGGTGAATGAACACAACAACCATGCTAATAAGCTCACCTCTGTTGCTCTTGCCATACAAAGCGTCTATTCTCAGCATCAAGCCTATTTCTACGGCGATGCCAAGAATAGCGGAATAACTTAAACGAATCGTGAGCGGCTGTGGTTGATTGTGACCGTGGAATGGTTTACTCACAGAATAAATCCTACAAATTTGGGGGCACAGCTGGTGGCGCGATAAGATGCGAAGGGTGACGAGGGAGAGTCTAAACGCACGGAAATGAAACTATGCCTGGGGTGAAGACACTGCCGGGGCGCGTCGGAGAGGGCGGTTTGGTTGCGTGAGAAAGGAACGTGATCAGTCAGGGCACCAAGGATGTAAGGGTCACAGCGAGCGTACGTTTGACCAATTATTCCAAGATACCTAGAAATAAAGTAGAGATACTTAGGGAGCACATTAGAAGACCTGGATAAGTGATTAGTTGGATGTTCTGTAAACAGCTCGGTATACGCGCATTCTCACCTCCAAACATATTTAATCTGAAGATATCCAGTCCTATGATCAACTGAGGTAAAGGAGCAGCGAGAACATAGTGGTTATCTTACCTCGTCGTCAAGAGAGATGAGGGCGTCGTAAACGAGAAATACTACTGATGCCACTGTGTGCGGCGAAAACATCAGGACCGATCAATCGGACATGCTGGCGCGCGCGGCGGACTCACGCGAATTCATCTCTAGCACACGCGCGTCGGCCACGATGGTTTCGATGACATGGGGGTCCATGCCACTCGAGCGCGGTGTATCTTTGAAGTGGTTGCGCGTCGAAGACGGTAACGGCGGCACGGGAAAGGCGCAGTTTCATGGGCGGGGGAGGTTGAGGCTGACAGCGGGGTGGCCTGGGTGTAAAAGGGCGTGGGTGGGGACGTCGTCTCGTCGCTCTGCAGACGCTGATGCCGTAAGTTGGGTCGAGCGAGACAGCGCGCCTGGCAAGCGAGGCAGATCTGGCAGACTAGTGCCTGCTGCGTATATATCCATATCAGGATGCTGACGACGAATTGCTCCGCGCGACCAATGGTGGCCTGTGATTGCGTCTTCCCGCGAGGAGAACCGCATCTGCCGACGTAAAATGTCAAAGATGAGGGTATAGAACGCTCCAGATTCCAGCCTAACACATGGCTATATGCCCATAAGTCTTTATACGGGCTTTAAGTGGAACGACGGCTCACAGCGCTATAAGTCTGTTGGTTGATGTGTTTCTGTGAGGAGAGATCCTTGGGATATATCGGGATGTGGTGTTCACCTGCATCTAGTTGCTTGGAGCCCTCCGGAAGCAACTGCCAACGTCACCATCAAACTGTTGAAAGCGACGTCGACCCTGCCACCCATGGAGGTAGCTTCTGGCTGATATCGCTGGGGGACCTGCGTGAAGGGTTTCGAGCTATGTGAGTATGACTGGGTTCGGGGCCAAGGAGCTTGTTCTAGCCATCGTGGTTATCCTCAACCACGTTCAAGTCCAACTTGAAATGGACGACAAACACATCGGCGATACCCCGGCAATATTCGGCAATACCAGAATCGGAAACATAAGCGCCGGTCGGCCCTCTTGCCTCTCGCCTCCACTCCCCTCTCCACAGCGCTTTCGACTCGTCTTCCCCGACCCCAAGCACATCCCCACCGCCGCTCGATCTAAGCCCTTTGGTCATAACCCACGGAAGAAGACTCAATCACAAGAGCATTTCCGACGCACAGGGCAGGGTGGAGGACACAGCACAAACGGAGGAGGGGTGGACCTGATTTAAGGATACTAGATCGATGTATGCTTCGTATTACTCTCCAAATATTCGATGCCTTTCCACCTCTTCGTTTGCCATGTGATTCTGGCGAACATATCCATAAGGTCGTATGTCCGACTACATCATTATGGAGAAGTTCATAATGTGTACGTATCCCTTCAATCCAATTCGCCTATTGTCATAGCAATCATTCTGACCAGTGGCAACAGCTCCTTCCAAGCCTACTGAACTACCTCCGGGTTCCAGAGCTGCAGGGACTGAAGGTCATCGTTGCACGGCGCCAGAGTCACCTGCGCAGATCTCCGTCAGCAACTGTCCACCTCCCCCTACTGTTCACATCGCGACGAGAAGACACCCACCGGCACGTTGACCGCCGCGCGCCCGAGCGTGATGCAGTTGCCGTCCGCATTCGACACCGTCGCGGGGCTCTCGTTCACCGTCCAGAGCTGTTCCGCGTCGTCGGAGCAGTCCTCGATGAACAGGGTCTGCGATGCGGTCCCGGGCGTGACGCCCCGCGCGGACACGCACCAGTCGCCGACGGCGAGCTGCGTGGGCACGCCGGAGCCGAGCACGGGGAAGATCGCGGTCAGGTCTGAGGAGCTGCCGTCGCCCGCCAAGGTCGCGACGAGCTCCGCGCCGGAGAAGCCGCCTTGGGGCGCGAAGACGAGGGAGGAGTCTGTGTAGGGAGGAAGTGGGAGGGCTTGGTCAACTCGTGAGGCGGGAAAGCGGGCGAGCGAGATGTATACTTTGGGATGAGATGAAGTGCGCGGCAGAGCCTTCGGGGACGAAGTCGGCGGCCGCAAGGCTGGGGATGAACGCGAGAGCAGAGGCAGCGAGAGCGAAGAAGGCCTTCATGATAGCGAGGTTCGTGGGTGAGTGCGAAATGACTTAAGTCGGAGGTGAATTGCTGAGCTGCGAGTGCTGTAAGATCACCGACTCGCGCCGCGACTTATATACAGCAGGCCCCAACGCCGCAGGGCCAACCCCTGACATCGTCTAGTCTAAGTCGTGATGTCGGTTCAGTGGCGCGTAGCAGTGGTCATACAACGCAAACACGAACACGGACCCCCGTAACACCAGCGCACCGCGAGGCGAAGTCAGCGCGGCGTGCGGTGCCCGCTGGGACGGCGTTGAGAGGGATGATCACAAAGCCATCACAGCCACCCCACAGGAGAGCTACCGAAGGAGTCGCACCCGGTCCATCAGAGCAGGATCCGCGGCACCTTCGCCGAAGTCTGAATTTGATGCTCGACATTCCCGTTTCGCGGCCGGGGAACGTCGGACAACGGTTTCGCGAGGTCTAAACAGGCTAAGGCCGGGTATGTCCCAGGTAAGTAGTCGTATCCTCTTCGTATAACGGCCCAGCTTACCGCGAACAGGTTTTCGTCGATCTAAGTCGGCGCGGCGATGGTCGTGATGAGCCGTCGTTTGGGCTAGGTAATGAAGTCGAGAACTGCGATCATGCGAAGGCACTGAAGTACGGCCATGGAATCCCTTCCTCGGCGTTTAGAACAAGCTGAATGCGCGCAGCCGAACCAGCACTGGAGATGGTGGACACCACATCATCGCTCTAATTCTATTGACGATCTCGATGCTTTGTCAGGTTGTATGGCGCCGACTTTATGGTCGCCTTCCTCGATGTTCCGGGTGTTCCGGCGCCCACAGACCGAGCAGAGTTCTCTTTGGTGGATCTTCAGTGTGTAGCACATCCCCAGAGAATTGAACGCCACTCATCGCTGGGTTTACAGAGAATCGTGTCTTAGTTATCTTCCATCTGTACAACGTCTTTTTGATTATCACATTCCGGTTCAATCTCTCTTTCTGTGTAAGTAAGGTAATCGTTCAATGAAGAAGTGTGCTGTCCAAGACCTCGTGTGAGGACTACCTTTGTCGCCATCTCGTAGACCGAATGGCCTTTGGAGCCGTGTAACAATGGCCAAGTATCCCTCTCTAGGAGGTATATGAGTAGCGAACCCTTCTCTCAAGGGAAACAACTACTCATCCCACTAGGCCCTTATCTCAGAATGAGCTTGTATAGACCGCCTACGCGGCCACTCACCTCCGCCCACAATCCTTGCGAGCGCCACAGTCACCTCGACATCACTGGTGCGTCTCTCTCCCTGCTGGTCATTTCGGCAACGTTGACGAGTACGTCTGGCCCCTAGCGACGACGCACTGTCTAGGGTATTATTCCTCTTCCCCAAATTCAGAAAGGCGATGTGCTAACTCATCAAGTAAGCTAAACACCCCCGCAGCTTCGTGAGTGGATCACTTTCCCCTTCTATAACTCTACTTCTATGCGTTGTTCCCGCAACGTAAGGCATCGCGAGGGTTCGCGCGGTTTTGAAACACGGCTTGCAACTTACGAGTGTTTACCGAGTACTGATAACGTCATTTGTTAGATTGTGTATGCCATGGAGACTCTCCTGGGACATGGCTAGCGATTCGCAACTCGGACATACAGCGGGTGGGTGAACGGTTATAGGTGAGTGTTGTTGTGCGACGGCGGCATACTCGACCCTATTGAAGCTGACTCGGTTGCAATAGCTAGTATCACATAGGCCCAGCGCCCGGCTCATACATCGGTATCAGCATGCCGTCTTATGGAATCACAGAATCATACCTGAGGAGGCTGTCGCGCAAGGTATTGCAATCTGTAGCGAAGGTGAGCGCTTGGACCGCGTCGCCTCGGCCAGTGGTCAACGCCTAGTGTGGCGCCGGATTCAAGTGCTCGCAGATCGCTGTCAACTAACACGACACTTGTCCTTATAGCAGCACGGCGTTCGAGCTAACGCAAAAACGGACGTAATTATCGCCGAACTTGTGAAACAGTGAGTCAACAGACTCGGGATTCAGGCGAGCCAGAGGTAGGAACTGATAAGGTGATCAGGGGTAGCCTGTAGGGCTGCGAGCGGCCCCGGGCAACGGGGAGGCGAGGCCTGCGCTAGTGCCGCGGAAGCGGCGCCGTAGTGCAGTGGTCGCTAGAGGTAAGTGCCGTATTATGGGCTACACTTAACACCACCTCTGACTCCGGGATACGCTCGTGGGTGCGTTAGGGAAGGTTCCGCCAGATAAGCCAGATCTGACGTGCAAGATGAATATTATGTCTATGTGGGATACGATAAGGTCATGGACCTTTTGTTTTCCTTCGTCCTTCTCCCTGGTGAAACGCGAGGAGTATCCCCATGGATAGCTGTCGTGCTCCTCTAAAAATGAGCCAACCAACTGGTGCGTGAGTTTCTCAGTGCTTCACTGCAGCTGCGCAACGCACACCGACTGACGACGGGCTTACATTACTAGGTCTCACGAGAATCACGCCCGTTTTGTCCGAGAAGACCCGTCCCCTTCAGAGAAATAGGAGTACAAAAGAGGGGCAGGAAGGGTTGTTGTTCCGAGAGATACATGCTCGGGTTGGATCGTGGGTGGGAGAAGTAGAGAGATGCCGAGGACACGCTATGCTCCAAGGGCCAGGAGCCCTAATAGGTACATTGTAAGGAAAGAGATAAAAGTGAAACTTTCCAACACATGCAGAGTGCGCCACTGGCCGAAACGCGTGTGCAGAATAACGCCGCAAGAGGCTCTGGCACATTGGGCAAAACAAGTTCCCATTAGCCGACTCGAACGACTGACCTCGTCATCACGTGATACTAGTGACGCGCTCTACCAACTGAGCTAAACGGGATATATTCCATAAATATACAGTGCCACTGTATCGTGTGGACGCATCGACGGGGATCCAAGCTCAAGCGAGAACGTCTTTCCTCGATGCTCACCCTCCGGCGTCTGCTCGCTCTACACACTCGGCTGCACTTGATGTTCCTCCTTGCCATATGATCTACCCGCTGTCCGGAGGTGATCCGTGTATTGAACGAGATATACCCCACTCCGCCGCCGCGGCCCCCCGCACGCTTCCATCATGAATTCATATCCTCCTGAGTTGCTCGTCCAACTCGCCCCGGTCATGTTCGTGGCCGGGCTGGATGTGCAACCTCCGCCGACGCCTGCTAGTGCGACACCAAACACACCAACCACCCCACAAGTACGACAGGATGCCTTCAATGTCCTCACGCTCCGTCTCCGCGATGCGCTTCTCGCGCAGCGCAAAGTCGCCATATGGCAGCCGGAGAAGTCCAAGACGTTCCAGGTTGTTTTGGTGGACAAGGTGCGCTTCACCGCGTCGGAGATCGTGTGCAGCATGTAACAACACCGCAGGACGTGCCATTTCCACCACGTAAAATGCTCCGGCCAGAAGATCCGCAGTACAGCTCGTCGCACTCCCCGCTCTCTCCCCTCACCCCTTCCTCGCCGCTGCATCCTGACGGGCTCATCGCGCCAATATGGATCCGGAAGCATACAACTCTTGTGCCCTCGGTGTTCGTCGTGTTCAGGCGGATATACGAATCGCCCCCTCTCCAGCCGGGCCAGGACGAACGCGAACGCGAGGCGGAGGAGAAGCGGAGGGACACAGAACTTGCGGGGGAGATCGCGCTGCGGAAGAAGAGCACCAACGAGCGCAATATCAAGCTTACCGCAGTCTTGATGGCGAGCAGGAAGATGCTAGGTACGTACAGTTCCTCCTCTCAAATCAGGTGTGCGTGGGCATGTGCATGGAGGAGTTGGGAGCGCGAGGTTGCGAAGATAGTGAGGCTGGACATAGTGCTTCTTGGGGTGGTCTGGTGTATTGTTCCTCGTTATAACCCCTGTTACACCTCTATCTCGCGATGGCTGAATGCTAGACTCATGCACTGACAGACGACCCGACATTGGATGGACGCCTGACATACATCCGGCGACAAAGTGGACTCGATCCGCGTGCTGCTCTGTTCGTCCTCAGCCCGGTCTCGCAAGCAGAGATTGGCGACTTTGTACGCAGGTATGTTCTCCACAATCGAATCTTTTGTCATATGAACACCCTTGTAAAGTCTGCAGGATGCACTATACGAACCCGCGCTGGAATACTACACAAACCATTCGAAGCGCGTCCGCAGGAAACGCAACCGACACTCGCAATCCAGCTCATATTCCGTACCCCACACTCCGATGGCGAGCGCGGGCGTTGCGCGACCACTGCGGCCAGAGGGATGGACTGTGCGCTACGAGTATAAGATGGCATGCTTTGCTGAGTTCAGGAGCGAGGACCAAGTCGCACTAAAGTATGGCGTCGTGAGTAGTCAATATGCTCGTGCGCTAATCATTCTCTAGACACTACCAAGACGCATACTCGACTCTTCTCATAATGTTTGGCTCAACGGCGATCCTTCCTCCTCGAACTAAGCGATGGGCGGAGGCGAAGGTGCTTGCAGACTGTATCAACGTGAAGGTGTGTTCTATTCTCAGCTATAATGCGCTGCAAGCCATATATATGCGTCACCCCAGATTGTCAAATTGTATTTGTACAACAACGAACACGCCCTCGCGCTGTCAAACCACAACAGCCATATGCGCAAGTTCGCAGACTTCTCCCGTGGGTGGGGTATCGGCGAGGAGACCTTCGAGTTCTGGAGCTGGCTTGCGCGACAGTGGGTCTCCTCCCTCTCCTGCCTGATCTCGCCGGCGCGCCGTACTAATGGTCTGTTCATGTAGACATCGAGTCCTTGCGGAACTACTGGAACAGGGAACGCGGTCGACTCTCAAGATCCCGTCTGCATATCCAACACCGACGCCATCCGCAGCGCTCATGGCCGCACAGGCACTCGACCCGTCCCAGGCCGGGCTGGACGCCATGCGCGTCCTAGGTCTCAACCCGAACCAGGCCCTCCAGCACCCCGGTTTCTACTACTATATGGCGGCGCGGTGTACGGAACGTAGGCGCGAACGCTTCCTGACAGCGATAGAGGTATATTTTGGCTCTTTCGATCGCGTAGGGAGTGTCGGAATTGACGTGTTTCTTCATTGTTTTAGAGCGAGGGTCAGTCCAACGCTCCAGGGTTCGCGAACGAGCGCAAAGTTGACCATCTGACTATCGTCCTCGAGGCAAGTGATCACACCTATTTCCCAATCGTCCTTCACTCACCTTCGCAACATCAGCTGTATACCCGCTCTTACGAGCTCTTCAAGAAGTGGGGCCCGCAGAACACCCAGAACCCTGCCCGACTCACGCTCTGGATCGCGTATCGCATCGCCCAGACGTATTACGAGTCTGCCAAGTTCGACATGGCTGTGAGGTGGGCGTGTCTACCTCTCTCCGCGAAGTGCTTTATTCCTCATGACGAACGGCAGATTCTTTGAGCGCATTGCGAAGACGTATCGTCGGGAAAGCTGGGAGCCGCTCTTGCACCCACTACTTTCGCAATGGTACAAGTGCGCGCAGCAGCTTGGGGACGTAGACCTAAGCGTACGACTGCTCGTGGAAATGCTAGGTTACGGTATGTGGCTCGTCCTTGGGGTCGAGACGATACTGAGTTAGCTTCCGATCCAGGTGCGAACGCGTCTGCGGACGACCAGGATGCGCTACAGGATGACCTGCTGGCAGTGTTGCAGGTGAGGGTCTAGTATCTGTCTCAAAACCCGGCTGATGATGTTCTTCGTAGAGCACGGTGCCTTCGATGACTGATGAGCCTCTCGTTGTCGATCTGTCTGAGTCTAGACCTCTTCGTATGTCTTGCTCTTATCGCATGGGCGCTTTTGAGGATTGACGCCCCTGGCCTCTCTTTCAGTCAACGCATCCGCGGTGTTCTGGGAGCCCGAAGTCGATGTTGGCGACGCCGCCCCGTTTCAGCTTCAGCTGTCGTCCCAACCCAACGTGTCGCTGTCCTCCATCCCGTTCACCTCCCTTACCGTCCACTTCGCCGCCGACGTTCCTCCAGTCATAATTCGTCACTCCCAGGAAGATCCCGACTCGGACATTCCCGCGGTCCAACGCGTAGACCTCGGTCACATAACAGTCTCTCCGGCCCCCACCGAATCGAAGGAGGTCGAGACATGTCTTCGCTGGGGTTCGGGCACGACGATTGTGTTCACCGGCACCGTGGGCTCTGATCTCCCTATGCACATCTCGGTTTGTCCCAGTGCTACCATAATAGCGGAATACTCCTACTGACCGATTCATAGGTCACTAAACTCGTTTTCACGATCAAAGAACGGAGCTGGTGGATCGAGGTCCCAATAACACCTTCTGCATCAACATCCTCGAGCACTCTGACCGCACCCAAGTGGCTCTGCTCGCTCGAGCCCGCGCGTTTCGTCTCGATGCGACGCGAAGATCATGCCGAGGTACGCGTGCGGTACCGCACGCATCGCGTTGATGTCACGATCTCGCACGCTGGGCCGGCGTATCTCGGCGAGGAGTTCCCAATCGAGATCGAAATCACGAATAGCGACGATCGCGAACTGGATGTGGTCGTCGACGTGCTCCTGCAGCCTACAGACATCGACGAAGCAGGTACGCAACAGGAGCGACATCGTGCATGACGAAACACTGACTTGACCACTCTTGCGCCTAGTGAACTACATCGCGATGGAGGACCAGAAGTCGACGAGCCTCATCAAGGCGGTAGCTTGCGGGGCCCTTGCACCTGGGGTGAGCCTCCTCAAGAGGCTCGTGCTCACGAACACCGGCACGCCCGGCGAACGCGTCGTCGACATCTCCGTCCAGACGCGCACTGGGCCCCCCATCCCGCTGTCACCCTCGACGCCTGCCAGCCCGAACGCGCCTGCTCCAGCAGTCGACCGCACGGAGACGTTGCGGACGATCTCGGTGGAAGCTATGAGCCCATTGAAGGCGAAGCATAAGGTTGTGTATAAGCGGCCGACGCGCGTCCAGCCGGGATTAGTGGATCTATCGACTTTCGATGGGAGCAAGAGGGATGAGGCGAACGCGGTGGAGGCTTTGGTGACGAGCACGCTGACAGTCATGGCGCCGTCGGGCCTTGTCATCGATAGCGTTGTGCTGATTCGGAAGGTACGTTCATTTGGCGTCGTGCTACTGGCATCGAGCCATGAACTGAGCTCACGCCTAGGAGAACGATATGGCCGCGGTCGAAGGTTGCTCTATTGACAAGGATGACTTCAGTGGAGGTGAGGCGATCACTGTCCTTGAAATTAACTCTTATCTCACACAACTACAGAATGGCTCACTGGGGACGAGCTTTGTGACCGCTGTAAGATCAGCGTCGTACCCGACGATGAAGAGCCCGAAGAGCCTATTCCGGGCCCGGGCGAATACGAAGTCACTTGGCGAAGGTACGTGTCCGTCTCTTACTTCCAGTAGACATCCTTACCGATTCCGCGTAGGATCGTGCCCGACGGTAGCTTCGGCTCTCCAGCAACGACCCGCTTTCCTCTCCCGTCCCTCCGCCCACCGTCTGACGGGCTTATCGCACTTCTCGACGCGCCGACCACAGCCCATCTGCACGAGCCTGTCCCACTTCGGCTCACGATCCGCAACCAGCACCCAACGCGCTCTGCGAACGTGACGGTGCAGCTCGAGCCGGACCCCGCCGGAGACGCCTTCGTCGTCGCTGGGCTCCGGCACGGGCGCGTGCCGATCCTCCTCCCGGGCACCGAGGAGCGCCTCGTGTGGAACCTCGTCCCCGTGGAGTGCGGCTTGGTACGCGTCCCGCGCATCAAGGTGCTCGACCGACGGAGCGCGGTGCAGGTCGCGGGGACGCAGACACCCCCCGAGGGTGCAGCGCAGGCGAGCGAGGGAGAGGAGGTGCGCATTGTAGATGTGAGGTGGGAGGCCCGGAAGGGACGTGGAAATGATGAAGATGATGCTGGCGGGCAGGCGGTTCAAAGGAGTCAGGATGCGTACGTGCTCGTTGTGCCGTAAAGTGTCACGTCAACGGTGTGGCCTCTCTGTACCGCTTTTCCGGGTAACCTCAGATGCATTCATTGTGATGTTTTCTACCGTCCCGAATACCCCATCCGGACTAATGAATTGTCGATGTCAATGAACGATTATTACTATAAAGGTCATATTAGAGGACAGCACAATAGCGCGACTGTGTCCCTCAGATATGATTAAGTACCACAAAGGACTGGTCGGCACCTTTTCATTTCTTTTGTGCGGCATGCCATTCTCCCACAAAGCTCTAAAACTCCACAAACACGTTGACATGGGTTTCTCCATTCTTCCCTTCCCTCATTCGATGATTATGTGCCCGGAAAGATGACTGTTATCGCGGACGCTCCCGGTGGTCAAGGACCCAGGCTCGCCTAGACAGTACAGTACTTTCAATGAATGATTACCACACCGTTGTGACCACCACTGCCAACCACTGACCAGAGGTATGATGTTGTGATCAAGAAATCTACAGATACGTTTCAAACCGGAGCAATTTGAAGCCGTCAGAGTGAAGGATCGCAGCTACACCAATAACATGTGTGTTGACCACCGGTAGAATCAAACAATAGCAAAGATACATAAGATAGATCGTGTATCATAGTTGACCACGGTGACACTGATCACCAAAGCGCTTAAGCTGACCACCTGATTCCGAATATGGAAGGAGGGTCATTGCTGAGGCGGTCACGTGGTGGACATCCATCAACGCGTCAGTTCGGGCGCCAGCTGCAAAGCCCCAGCTTGCCACGAACAACCACCACATATTAGCCGTGCGTATAGTATCCTCAGTTCATTCTATTCAACGTGCTCATTTCATCGCACAATAGGGGTACACTAGAAGCCTGACCACCTGGTTCCCTCCATTGGAATATAAAAGCTTGCAGTGCTCATCTGGTGAGCATTCACTCTCGCTCTTTCCTTGCACCCTTCCCCCCTCCCCACTTCGCCATCATGACAGGTTCTATGTCAGGGGCCCCTACTGCTAGTGCTAACTCTCCGTCTAAGGCCCGTCTCAACAACGAATTCTCCAACTTTAACCCTTCGCTCCATCAGAGACGCAACGAAGAACGAGCTATGGCGCGAGACAAGATCTACTGTATCGATGCTGCTAAGATGTTGGAGGACTTCTTTCCTAAGAGGTCTGGTGGAAAGGCTATTCCGAACATCTTCTCCGGCGGTGCACCCAAGTGGACCTCAGAGTCGAAAATGTACAGTTGGATTGTAAGTGCAGTACTTCTTCTAGAGCACGATACGACCTCACAGACATTACGCAGACGGAGACGTTGGAGACATCTGGGCTTTGTCCCGGTCGCAATTTTGTGGCTACCCCCTACAAGAGCGATCCCCTAGATTCTTCAGATCAGGCTGTCGACTGCGGGATGTATGAGAAGAAGTTCGCCCCCACACCTTCTACGACTGCGAAAGGCGAGGAGTCTCGACGTATGAACTGGTCTCGCGTTGAACTCTCAATTGAATGCAAGGTCGGCCTCGATAGTGATCCATTCGATGAATCTCGCCCAAACTGTGTTCCCCGGGGGTCTACTCGTCAAGGCGTTCTAGGGCAGGTCCTCACATACGCGGAGCTCGTTTTCAAATACCAGCATCGCGAATTCCATTATACGGTCATTTTCCTCGGCCACTACGCACGTATCATCCGCTTCGACCGCTCAGGGATCACCATCACGCCGAGACTCCACTATACTGAAGCTGCGGACGGCAAGATGTTGTCGACATTCTTTGCGCGTTACGGTCGTATGCTGGACACAAACCGTGGTCACGATCCAACAGCCGTGCGGATTGAGGAGGACGACCCGTTGAGGGCTTCAGTCATGGCTCACATCGAGACGCTGAAAGAGGACCCGAGCGACAAAGTGCGACGGTTTCGTGAGTCGCTGGAAGCCCACTGGCCCTGGTGGAAGCTCGAGGTCCACGACGAATTCACGAACAGAATACAATCCGTCGTCGTCGGCAAGCCGACTTTCCTTGCTCCGGGAGTTGTCGGGCGTGGTACGCGTGGCTACATCGGTCTGCCCATCGACGCGGAGGGGGTGTTGGCGGAGGAACTCATTCACATCAAGGACGCTTGGCGTATCGCCCACGACAGCTTCCAGAAGGAAGGCGATATTCTCAAGGAGCTCAACAAGGCCGAAGTGCCCTACGTTCCTACCGTCTTATATCACGGTGATCTTCCAGGTCAGACCGCGAAGTCCTACGACAACTGGCGCGAGCATTTTGGCGGTTCGGATACCAAGGCAGAGTGCCCTTTGAAGCCCCATCAGCACTACCGCCTGGTGGTGAAGGAGGTCGGTAAGCCTCTATCCGAATTCACGGATGGTTACCACCTCGTTAGTGCGATATTTGCTGTCCTACAAGGTTGGCCCATTGATTATTTTGGTGATTTTACGAGCACTGACGGTTGTCTCCCAGCTCACGAGGCTGCTTGCCGAGCAGGCTATCTTCATCGGGACATTAGCGCAGGGAACATCCTCCTTTTTGTCGACGCAGACGGCGAACTCGTGGGAATGTTGAATGACTGGGAGCTCGCCAAAGAGTTTAGTATGACGGATGGCCCTCAAACCACTTGCCGTCAATTGGATCGTACAGTAAGCGCTTCACGTTGTGTGGTATTATGATTTATTGAATGTTTTGTTAGGGAACCTGGCAATTCATGTCCGCCAACGCCCTCAATAACCCCGCGAAGATCATCGGAATCGCAGACGATCTAGAATCCATTTTCCACGTTCTTGTCTATTTTGCTCTACGCTTCCTACCGAGCAACGCTCACGAGAAGGCCACTCAAATCCTTCTCTTCGACTACTTCGACCACCACTCCGATGGGAACGATGGTTTTACATGCGGTCCGATGAAGTTCAGCGCGATGACCACCGGTAGCATTGAGATCACCCTAGTGACCGGAACACTTGATCGGAAGAAGCTTGTGTTCTACCATTCACCATCCGAGGCTTCTAGCCCTACCCCTGTCCTTCACCCCATCGACAAACTCATTTCTACATTCCTAGGGTGGTTCCGAGACTACTATTCTCTGCACTGGGCTGTCAAGTCCGCAGCGACTCCACAGGCAAAGGTTGCTCCCAAATCCACAAGGACAGCGTCGAAAGTCGTGCTCAAATTGGACAAGTCGCTGAAGGACCTCCCAGGCGCCTCATCAGGCAAAGATCACATTCGCCCTCTACCAGAGCAGGAGCCTGCAATCCGAATGATGGTGGAGACCCATGGCCCGATGAAACTCGCATTCAACGAGGCCCTCAGCGGAGACAACGCGGCGGAGTGGCCAGACAATGACAAGGGCAAGGACAAGAGATCAACCGAGTATGTGCCTCCTACGGATAATAAGTTCCAGACATCACAGTCCTTGGCTACGAAGCGACCTCTGGAGGATGCCGGCAAGGAGGGTGGTAATGCCTCCCCATCAGAGCCGGCGTCCAAGTCGAAGCGCTCTCGCCGCGAGTGATTTGACCCGCCCATCACATACATTACACCTAGTGTTTGTATTCTACGTGCTTTCCCCCGTCACTAGGCGATCCGAATTATGCATTCGCTCACTGTCAAGTCCCCGTCATTGAATCTTTTCTCCTCTTGTTACGATTGTCGCATGCGTTGTTTCAGTCTTCTTACGTCGCGTTACTTGAATCATAATTGGATGTGTTGCACCGGCTCATTCAAGAGTGTACGTGCCGTGTGATGTCGTAGCGAAGGGAGCTTGGAGGGAACGTCGTGACAGCCAGGCGCCCGTGCCATATTCCGTCCTTTGACTGATGACTACCACTACCTGATACGACATTCACTACCCTCGCTTTGTATCTTCTAAGCTCGACACACAAGTCACCCGTCAAGAATGCGTTAAACAAAGTCTGGAACATCAGACGCTTTTTGGGATACGTTGTAAGTCCCCTCATCTGATGTCTGCTAAGTTCTCATGTCCGTGATAGGAGGTATTATAATACATCGTTAAGGGTCGCATCGCATCATGGAATTAGTCCGCGTCAATTCATCGTTATCCTCTCAGATCGACACCGTCGCCTTGGGGTTCCACAGCTGGAGGTGTTGGAGGACATCCGTGCATGCAGCGAGGGTAATCTACAGGTCGAAGTTGAACGCACCACAATTTCGTCAGCCTCTACCTTCGCCCACCATTGGACACAAGATTCACTCACCGGAACATTCACCGCCGCCCGTCCAAGGGTAAGGCAATTCCCGTCTGCGTTCGACACTGTCATCGGGTCCTCGTTCACCGTCCAGATCTGCGCCGGATCGTCGGAGCAGTCTTCGATGAACAGCGTCTGCGACGCCGTGCCCGGCACCACCCCGCGCGCGGACACACACCAATCACCCCATACAATCTGGGTAGGTACTCCGGTGCCATAGATGGGAAAGAGAGCGGTGAGGTCTCTGAAGGTGCCGTCGCCGGGCAAGGACGCGACGAGCCCTGCGCTGTTGAAGCCGCCCTCGGGAGCAAATACGAGGGATGTGTCTGTGGTGAGTGCTTTGTCAGGGCGTCGTTCATGATGTACGAGGCGTAGCGGGCGTACTCTGGGTGGAGAAGAAGTGTGCGGCGGAGCCCTCGGGGATGAAGTCGGCGACAACGATGATCGGAGCGAGGGCGAAGGCGAGGGCAGTGAGGGCGAAGGACGTCTCCATGGTGCTCGTGGTGTATCGAAGATGTGGGGTGTGAAGCTTCAACGAGGCTGAGATGCCGACAGCCAACATCTCCCTTTCAACATCCCTCTTATATACCCCACACCCCAGCTCTACCCCGGACCTCACAAGGGCTAGACATCTCAAGTGAACCAGGCCATCAGGGGAGATGATATCGCCTGCCATAGCGGGGTCCACCAGCCGCAACCCGAGGGGACGCACAGTACGGGGTCTCGGCGAGCGCTGCCCGTACACCTTTCCGGGCGGGACCCACGCCAAAATCGACCGCGAACCATAGCTACCTCCGTGCATACCCGGACTTTACATCCTGACCGAGCGCCCTCGCCTGCAGCTTTTTAGGGCTCGAGCGGACCTAGTTCATCAACGTATCGGACTCGACTCCGAGTCCGGGGATCAGCAAGCACAGGAGTCCACGGCGGCTGGTTATGTCCGCGTTTGCCTTGACACTTGACAGTTCCGTGCTCTGTCGATGTTGTCATCCCTTTCGTCATGTGTCTACCTACCCATCTGTAAATTTCAAGTACCTGAAACCTTAGAGCGGCGTATTGAAATGTGTCTACAACTCCGAGCAAACGGCGGAACATTAGGAAAGCTGAGTGCCGATCGTGTTCATGTTCCGTATCCGGGGCACGGCGTATACTACAGCAACGTTGATTGTGATCAGCAGTAGTTACAGGTCTCTCGCGTCCGACCGGCCCATACAAGTATAACTATTGGTGCACGTCGCCATTTAGTACCTTCCCCTTCCAACGTTGCGTCCGACAATGCCGAAGCACTATTGCTGCATCAGAACCGGCATTGGGTTGAAACATCCGTGTCGTTAAATTGGAGCATAAATGCTGACATCTGCAGTCAAATACTCGTACAATCATGACTTCCCTGAATTTGAGCCTTCTACACGCTTCCCACCATCCTACTGTTTGCATGTGCAGATGTTCCCAGCTTTCGTGCACGCGCATTCAGAAGAACCTGAAGCGGCATGGTTGCAACCACACTGGAGGCAGGGGGATGAACGAACGCCATTAGTATATGCATGATGGGCTTCTCAGAGGACTCACCCCGCGCTTCTGCTCCACTGCGGCAGAGTTGTTTGGGCAGTCCTGGCACTGGCACTTGCCCTTCGCGCACGAGCAGCCGGTGCCGCTTGGACCGCAGGCACTAGTGGAATAGGAGTAGCTGGCGTTAGTCCGTGTCTATTACGTCGAAGAGTGAACTGTGAAACATACCCGCAAGCGTTCTGGCAGGTACAGGTATCGACCATGGTGAGGGGATTGACCAGCGAATGAAGTGGTGTCGGAGGTGTGTTGGGTGCGCGCAAGGTAGTGGGTAGAATGAAGAGTAATGAGCGCAAATGACAAGCCAGTGAGCTTTATGACTCCAATATGCAGCCACCGGGTCATCTGTGGCCACATGTTGGGGGAATGCCTCCTATGACGTCGGTTCCGCAACACAGGAGGGGCGCCAGTGACGCGTTGAGGCACGTACCGCACACGCTCTCTCGACGTCCACAGCGTATGTACATATTATTGTATTTCCAGGAGACTGGGGTCATTAGTAGTATAGGGCTCTGAGACAAGATGCGTAAGTTACGAAAAGCGGCTATGGTCTGCAAAAGGACGCACACGAACTACACGGGCCACGAGGCCATTAAATACACACGTAACGTATTGGATAGGGGTATCTTTCTCCGAATGCGGATAGTCGCTATTGCTCGTTCTGGGATGTCTTCGAGGATACCGCACTCAGCCCGTGCGACTTGCGGTTTTCCATACTCAGCCACGCGAACCGTGACACGATCCGCTCGCGCCTCGACAACGTCTCCGACTTCTCCTGCGCCTTCTCCTGATCGGCAGGGGCAACAGGAGCATCCGTGTTCACTCCGGCCGCCGCCGCCTCGCCTTCGGCAGCACCATCCCCGTGCTCGTGCTTATGGTGGTGCTTGTGCGCGTCGCGCTCGGGCGTCGTCGTGAGGAAGTTGACGATGAGCGACCAGAGGTTGTTCCCGCTGACGGCGTGGGCGTCCATGAACACCGCCTGGTCCGCGATCTTCGCGAGCCGTCGCGCCTCCTCCGTGTCCCGCCGCGAGACGATGCTGCTCGGCGGCGGCTGCTCGTCTTCGTCCAGCGCCCACGCCCACGGCCAGCTCCCAGACATCTCCCTTTCCTTCTCTCCCTCCCTGCTCTTGCCCTTCTCCCCTTCCGCCTCGCTCGCCAGCCCCACCGCGCTTGTTATGAACGCACTGCGGAGTTGCGACTGCCGCGTCGCGTCCTCCTTTGCGCGCGCGAGGTTCCGGTGGCGCGCCTTCTCGATCGTCTTGGCAGCCTTGTGGAACTTGCGCGCGAACTTGGCGGAGCCGTCGACGTACCGGCGGAGCGCGAGCTCCGAGATGTCCCCAATGAGCTCCGGCGGGAGTCGGAACGCGGCGAGTTCGCTCTCCGGCTCGAGCGCGCGCACCTCGCCGCGCGTCGAGATGCGCTCCCGGATCATCGTGTCCTGTAGAGCGGCGGGTGGTCAGCAGGCGACTGGGGGCGGCGATAGGGAGGAGACGCACCAGCCCGTTGGCGTACACGTTCGTCTCGCCAGCGTACCGCACGCCGTCAGAGTTCGAGCTGTTGCGCCCGTGGAAGCGCGGACCGCCGACGTCCGACGAGCCAGAACCTTGTGGTTGCGGGACTGCGGGGACAGGGGGCACGTCCTGGCGGCGGAGGAAGGTGCTTGCGCGGGTGACGCTTGCGCTTAGCGCGCGCCGCATCGAGGGCGTGCGAGGCTTCTCCTTGTCTTTCGGCTTGGGCTTGAACTTGCTGAGCTCGCTGCCTGTGTTGGGCGCCGCTGGGTCGGAGGAACCTGTCGGAGGAGGCGTGGAGGCAGAGGTGGCTTCCGCCGACCGTTTAGGCTCTTCAAGAGCCGAATCTGACTTCGATGCGGGTAAGGGCGTCGGAGCGCTGCTGCTTTCACGTAAGGGCGGCGTGGCTGTGGCCTGGGCCTCCGGGTTCGGACTGACAAGGTTGAGCTGAGTGCTGGCTGGAGAATACGTTGTTGCTCCGGTACTGAGCACATCCTCAGGCGGGGAAGGTGGTACAGGGGTCTTCGGCAGGAGCCCAGTGGTGTGCTTGATGAATGTAGCGATCGCACGGAAACAGTATTTGGCGGGTGTCGTGAACGCGAACAGGATGGGAAGGGTATGCGCGCAATCTGGAGAACAAGGTGGAGGAACGGGCCAAAGATGAGCAAAAGATAGGAAGGCAAAAGAAAAGGAATGGAAGCACCGTCGTATACTTGGAGGTGGACCTTGGTGGGTGGATACCGTTGTTCAATGCCTTCCAAAGCAGGGTACATCGCTCGCGCATCTGCTTTGACCGGATATTTGTCCGGGTGCGCAGCTTTATGCGCGCTGCATTCCAGGCGTCGATCAGCCTCGTCGTCGAACAGAACGACTCGAAGAGAACTCACAAGTAGATGATTTCGTCACGCAACACCTCCTTCTCGCTCGCGATGACGAACAACGGCGGGAGACCGCCGAGGTATGACACGACGGGGCTCACGAGCGGGTGCCCTACGAGGTAGTTGGGCGCATACATGTGGACTTGCGTGTCGATCACGAGCTCTTCACCACCGGTGGTCGTGAGTGCGACACGCTGGCTCCGCACGCCGTCCATGAGGTTCTGCGACGGCAGCGAGACGGTCGAGCCGAGGTGCAGCGGGAGGCCGGGCGAGGGCAGAGGGACGCTGTAGTCGGGCGTCGTGGGTCGCGGGGGCGCGTCGGGGTCAGCGGGAGTCGAGGCGTTTGGGGGGACCACGAGCGAGCCGTCTTTAGCTTTCGAGTGGACGGCTTCGCGGATGCGCTGGCGCAGGCCTTGGTGTACGCGGGTCGTGAGGTCGTCCGGCGGAGGCGGCCAGAGGGTGCTCGGCTTATAGAGTGATAGGCCGGTCTCTGGGATGATGTCCTGTCGAAGACGAGTATGAGCGGAGTAGATAAACAGGTACGATGAGACGCACCGTCGCTGTGTTGAGGTGAATGCTGGGGAATGAGTGCGTCAGGTCACACCATGGCGAGATGAGGAACGCTCCAGCAGGCGGCGGGAGACCGGAGTCGCGAATAACTTGTAGCAGAGCGATGCACAGTCCTCCGCCGGCAGAATCGCCACCGAAAACGATGTTCTCGGGTGCGATGGGGGTATGAAGGGCGTCAGGAGGTGGTCGGATGAGGTATAAGTCTGAGTTCTGTTAGTATATGCGTCACGACGAACATACTGAGTACCTACAGGCGGCGAGGAAGTCTTGGATGGCACACGGGAAGGGGTATTGGGGTGCGAGGCGGTAGTTGACAGCTATATGCTCGGTTAGAGGATAGAAGAGGGGCGTACGACAAGTTGGATGCTCACCAAAGACGCGACCGTTGATCTTACGAGCAAATCGCTGGATTGAATACCTCTCTTGGTCGATGCTCCCGAAGTAATAGCCGCCTATACAGCGTCAGCGCGTCCTCTGCGCACCAAACTGCCGCCACGTACCTCCATGTGCGTACAAAATGCACCGCATTTGGTCCATCTCGGGCTTGTATTCCGAAGCCGGCCCTTGAGGTGCATCGTCCATGGACATCGCACGCGACTTCTGCTTCCGCTTCACCTCCTGCCAGTCCTTCTTCGCGACAATCCATTCTCCGTCGATGCTGTGTGCGTGCACCATCAGGACCCGGCGCGTAGCTCAGACATAGGTATAGCACGCACCCCTTGATACCGCGCACTTGCCACCATTTCGTCCCGCCGACTACGCGCTTTGTCATCTCCTCACCGCCAAGTGCCTTGATGAGATATCCGGCGGCTTCGTCGCACTTCGACATGGGCACGAGGAGCCGGACAACGTGGACCCATGGCGGGCTGGGGGTGCGCATGTTCGAGAACGCTTGCAGCTCTTCGACGGTGTGCCTGTATACGAGGTCAGCGCACGATACAAGATGATATTGTGAGGCACCTCACTTTGTCGACGCCGCCATGAAAGACTACGAATGGTGTCAGCATCGCACGCGACTGTATGCGCAGATAGAAGAAGAGGTCTGGAAGAACTTCGAATCTAGGCACTCTCAGGCACAGTAAGCGGATCGTCCGTCCTCCTAAGACGGCCTGGCCCGTGGCTCTGCACAACCCTAACGCGTAGGAAGTGGCCCATCGAGGGCAACGACAAAACGTCATGCGTCCAATCCACCAACATAAGGATGCACGGCGTGGCTTCAGGTGCCGCAGGCTCAGAGCGCGTGTAAGGTCGGCTACACTTCAGAAGCATACGGCGACCCACATGTTCCACATGAGCCAGACTCTCGCATGGCGACAGTGGAAGTGCCCATGCTTCGCGCCAAGGCGCGGCCGTCGTAGTGTCCCGCCGCTTAGAGACCGGGGTGTCCGAACCACCTCCGCGGACGATATGTATGGGCGGCCTGTTTGCACCGCGTGCTTTTCCACAGTGTGGGTCCCAAGTACACCGCGCGAATCTCCCGTGACCGTGAAGTGATGAGAAGCGCACCTTGATGATATTGAACGCCTCATCGTACAAGAGCTCTTCTTTCCTTAGCTTCGTGGTCTCCTCGGACTCTGTTTCCTTCGCGACTCGTTCGAAGTAGTGTTTAATGAGGGTTTCGAGGACGATCGGCCCGAGGGTGAACCCGGTGTGTCGCGTGAGGGCGTTGACCATGGCGGAAGGGGGAAGGGGGGGATGTGCGTAGGGTGGACGGCGTGGGCCGGGCTTTAACGCGGTTCGGTGGGTGGTCGCTGATGGTCGACCATCAAGTTCGGAGGCGATGCGAGCGGCAGCGATGCTGAGGGAGGTGGACGTCGGAGACTCGGAGGTCAGCGCGCGACATGGAGGCGGTCCCGGGATGCACGGGGCCCAGGGCGACGCCCGTGAACGTGAGATGAATTGACAAATTACTTGCCTCGACAGGGGTCATTGAAGCTGCGCCGTGCGGTGTCGATCGCTCGTCAAATTGATCGCGGGGAGAGCGCCGAGAAAGATGCCAAGGCGTAAGGAAAAGACAAGTGTGCTACAGCAGCTTCCGAAAAGGTTGCCGCAGGCGCCAACGACGCAAAAGAAATCAAAAAATCCGAACAATTCAAAAAATGTAGAACAGCTCGATCTCCCTCTCGCAGCGCCCTCTAAGCACAGAAACACGCAATTAGGCATTGGATTGAGATGTTTTTAGGCTCCGTGTAAGAGCGGCACAACGGGAGGGCGTTGCTGCTGGTGTTGGGCGAGGAGTGATGAGCTGGCGCTCGAACAAGCTTGGAAGGGCCATTTCACGGCTTCCCTTGGCTGGGGATTGCTTATATTGAATGTACAGGAGGTAAATGCAAAGTATCTGCGGCCGAAAGAGGGCGCTGTACAGTGTTTGAGATCTTGAGGGCCCTCACCGCCGACGACTAAGGAGAGACGCC